>MU188314.1:64558-88203 GCA_016904865.1 Pissodes strobi
ATATATGTCCTGTGTAAATATGAAAAGACAGTACAGCTTACATGTCAATTTAGTATGAACACACATAACAATGATCCAGGAACTCAAAAATGCTTCCCAAGCTGTAGGCCTTCAAATGAACCTTCAAAAGGCTAAAATTATGATCCCTGACAATACGAAGGTCTCCATCG
Organism: Pissodes strobi; assembly: GCA_016904865.1. Taxonomy (NCBI): domain Eukaryota; kingdom Metazoa; phylum Arthropoda; class Insecta; order Coleoptera; family Curculionidae; genus Pissodes; species Pissodes strobi. The sequence continues at coordinate 64,729 of MU188314.1, forward strand.
AAAACCAGGATCTGGAAATTGTCAAAGAATACATATATCTAGGACACAACATCAAACTTGGAAAAGAAAATCAAACATCAGAGATCACCAGAAGAATTAATCTCACCTGGATGGCGTCTGGAAAGCTTAGCTATATCTTTCGATACTTGACCATTCCAATCAATCTAAAGAGGAAGGTTTACGATGCGTGCATCCTCCCAGTGACAACATACGGACTCGAGCTGGTGACACTTACATTAGGAAGTGCCAACCGTCTCCGGGTCTGTCAAAGAGCAATGGAGAGAGCTATGCTTGGAGTGAGTCTGGGAGACAAGATCAGGAACGACGAGATAAGGAGAAGAACGAAGGTCTGTGACGTTGTCGAGCGGATAGCGAGATTGAGGTGAGGTGAGGTGAAACGAGATTGGCAGGGCACGTTGCTAGGAACAACATAAAATGGACCAAGTGTTTTGGTCCATGCAATGGCATCCAAGAGACTCAAAAAGAAGTGTCGGACGTCCTCAGGCGAGATGGCGAGACGAGAAGAACTGGATTCAAACCGCCCAGGAAAGATCGGCATGGAAACACTGGAAGATGCCTTTGTCCAGTAGTGGATATCTAAAGGCAGAAGATGAAGAAAGAAGAAGACATGTAACAAATAGAGGCCAACTGAAGTTAGTTATTTCACCTTTAATCTTACATCTATTATGCTAGTCCGTTAAGCTACGATGGTTGTCGTATATCGAGCTGTTCCAGGGAAAATTGAACGTTCGGTAGTCGTATACGTAACTTGATTTTCTCTGTTTGATGGGATCGATCGGGCTATGAACCTTTTCACTGGCTTAGCACATAATCAATCAATAATTCGTACTGTATTCTGGCCATCGCTATCGAGAAAACATTCACAGTTATAGACATATATAGCAGTGCATTTCAAAATATTCAATAATTCTCTTACCTTCCCGAATAATCACCATCTCGGTGATAATATACATTAAAACAGTCTCATGGATGTCAGAGATATTGGTTTCTAAATTTGTCGGTTATTTTCCTGGATTTGTTTCAGTATTTAATAGGAAAAGTCAAAAATTCAGTCAATGTTTATTTCTGATATCATAACCTTAAAACGTCAGAGAAGCTTCCTCAGGATTCTAATGTCTCGTGATAGCCCTAGCTGACTTGACGATAATTGCTGGTTGCCTATTGAGGGATACTCTTGGAATGTTGCCAGATGTACATGTTTCTCTAGCGATCCTCGTGCGAGTTTGATGTGTTTGTGGACCAAGCCGGCAAGATGTTTTAGTGGTTGCGTTGGGTTCCCTAAATTTGGCAACATCGTCCGGATTGCTTCGCAGCTGGTCTCAACTGAGACACAGGCTCTTGGCTAAAGGTGCGTTTAGGCCTGATTTATTGCGCTGCGGATTCATGTTTTAAGCAGTTTTGATGTCCGGCGCTTAAAATGGCGGGCCGGAGTGAAGTAGTTTCTGTTTGTTTGGTCATTGTGGATAATGGTTTTATCGTCGGGTTTTCTTTGTCCTGCCAGTAATACATAATATCATACAGCCTCAGGTACGTTTTAACGTTTTATTGCATATTGAAGATGTCATTTGGTTTGGTGCCAACCATCTTGTTGTATTTCACGTGTGTCCCAGAACAATGTAAAGCTGGCCTATTGGTCGAATTTTTTCTTCGAATTGAACTTAGCGTTCGAGGTGGACGATCTTGACTTGACCTTAATCTCTTTCTTGGTAAACCCTCCAAATAAGCCTGAATAAAAGTTTAAGAATTTCTATTTCACCCTTTCGGGGATAATCTTATTTCGGGCTAGAGTATTTGGCAGTTACCAGTTTGGTGGAATTTAATTAACATCATGAGTGACTATCTGGAAGAACGCTACATGATAACAAACAAGAACGACATCTACCAAACTACAGCCGGTATCCCCCACAGGGCTCGGTCTTGGGCCAAACACTGTGGAATGTCTGCTATGATTCAGTACTCTAGTTGTACTACCCGGAGCATGTGGAAGCAATCAGCTTTGAGGATGACTTGGCCATAGTGGCTACAGCTATGAAGACGGAGGACCTAATACGAAATGTCAACATCAGCGTAAGAAAGATCCAAAGCTGGATGGCAAAGAACTGCCTTCAATTGGCACCTGGAAAGACCGAGGCAGTCATCCTGTCCGGAAAGAGGTACCGAGGAAACATTAACTTCCAGATAGAAGATACGGAAATTAAACCCTCGAAGGAGGTAAAATACCTAGACATAAGAATTGGGGAGAATCTTCAATACAGGCAATAGGTAGTAACGAGAGGGCGACAAAACGCATGGGGGCTCTCATGAGACTGATGCCAAATGTCAGGCGCCCAGAGAGCACAAAGAGACAGGTCTTGTATGGAATAATGCAATCGATTCTACTGTATGGAGCACCGATATGGCACGGCATGATGCGGATAAGTAAATATCGAAACATGACAACAAGTGTGCAAAGGAAAGCTCTGCTAAGAGTGGCATGCGGATACAGGACCGTGTCGTCCGAGGCAATCCAGGTAATTGTGGAAGAACGAACAGTACTCTACAAAACAGGTACGGGCCACAGAGAGGAAACCCGAAGATTGACTAGATAAGCGACAATAAACAAGTGGCAAGAGAGATGGAACCTGATCACAGATAAAGCGCAGTGGACGAAGACTCTGATAAGAAACATCGACGATTGGGTAAATTGCCGACGTAGACGACAAGACTATTACTTGACACAGGCTCTATCAGGTCACGGATCTTATAGGATATACATAGTGAGGCTTCAGAAAACCGACGATATCTGCATATATTGCAACGAAAGAGACACACCTGAGCACACACTGTTCGTATGCCCAAGGTGGCAACGACACAAACTGGAGGGGGAAATAAAACTAGGACCCAGCCCCAAAGAGACACCATCATTACCACGATGCTTCGGTCGAAGAAAGACTGATGCACAGTGCACGAGATGATACAAGAGATAATGAGGACGAAAGAGGCTGAGGAAAGGAACCAGAAAAAACGAGTATCACTGCGATGAATGCCCGACAGGGCGGTACCACAGCGGCAGCTCTAACAGAGGGGTAGTTTTTAGTCCGTAACCAGATCTTTAGAAAGGCTGAATCCGACACAGGCCAGAAGATCAGGCTGATACGTCTTATTGAAGATTTTTTACCCCTCCCAAATAAAAAGTTTGGTGGATTGAATTAATTGACTGGATTTGTTGGATTTCATGTCTGAAGTCAAGATTTCTTTTTGGTAACTGACCACGTGCGGAGGAATCCGGAACAGAATACGCCGTTTCCTTCCTCAAGGGGTGCCTGTAGGAGAGAGCCTTACTCCCACTCGTCAGCACTACCAAAAACCCTACGTAGCTAGTGTTTTTATTTGGAGCGAGAGAAACAGCTACCGGTCAGCCAGTCAAGTTGGTTGTTTTAACTTGGTATCGACTGCAGCCGGAGTTACTAAATGTCCAGGTGGGCATTGCCTTAAATTGCCACTGAGAGTGTATGGGTCCCAAAGCGCCTAGCAACAGCCTAGGTGCAGAAGGCCGACGGGGATATCGGCGGAGATCAAATAAGATAAGTTTGTGATCTTCTACATAATGTTATTGACGTGTTAGTAGTATTTTTCAGCGTCGTATTAGATTGCGTGTTTTATTTCTTTTTGCGTTGTATTGATATAGATATCTTTGGAACTGTTTAAGTGTAAGCATGGCTTACCAATGCTAATCTAAATAGCTGATATATTTGCTAGTGTGGATCGATTAATACTCATAGTTTTTTCCCATATTATATTTCTCTATTCCTGCAATTTAGTATTTATCGTGGTAAATGATAAGAACATTGTCGTTCTGACTGATTAACTGTCTGATTTTAATAATTTTACAAAAGGGTATTTCATAAACTGAATCGTTAAGGTTTATTTCTGTACAACTGTGACACGTATACCATGGTAGACGCGCACAAAGTTTAGTAGTAATAAGTATTATCCTGATGACTTTTATTACATACTAGTATAATGAGACGATAGATGCCTTATGTATATTGTGGTTATTGATTAATTTGTTGAAATTAGTAATCATTTGTTATATTATATTGTTACTTTCGTTAAGTTACATGTGCCTAACAATTATTCCGATCATTTTTTATTTATTTCACTTCCATTATAATTCAATTTAATTCAAATTACCGTCTGTATGTATACACAACTGGTCTAGTTCTATATTTAAGATCATATAGGTTATTACTTGTTTTCAACTAAGCACTTTTACATTTTTTTATATATTTATATCATTCTGTTTATTACAGTTATTAACGTCCAACCTAACAAGCGTCCAATAGACGTAAGCATGCACGAACGTTGTTACCGTCTTTTATTTACTCTGAAATACCTCAACCAACTTCTAAAGTACTTATAGAAAAAACTATTGATTACACCGACTACTGGTTCTACTACTGTTCGTGGACTTTCAGAAGGCATTTGATACTATGGAGTTTGATGCAATTATGAAATGTCTAAAGGAATCACGTGTGGACTACAGGTACGCTAAAACTATCCTAAACATCTAACAACAGCAGACATATTAACGTCAAACGCGGAATTAGACAGGGAGATACCATGTCGCCTAAACTATTTACCGCTATTTTAGAACATTCGTTTAAGGACCTCAAGTGGGACACCAAGGGAGTCAGAATCGATGTCAAACAACTAAATCACCTTCGGTTTGCTGACGACATAGTTCTAATAACCGACAACCTAGAAGATGCTAAGAACATGCTTATAGATCTTAAAAATGTCTCACAGAAAGTCGGATTGCAAATCAATTGCAGCAAAACAAAGATGATGACAAACTTAGTACCAAGTGAACAAATAGAAATAGAAATAGATATTGAATCAGTGGAAAATACATATATCTGGGACATGAGATAAAAATCAGCAGAGACAATCAAACGTGCGAACTGGCAAGGAGAATGGTCCTGGGATGGGCAGCATATGGCAAACTGAGCAACATATTCAAGTCCAACATACCAATTAGACTAAAAAGAAAAGCTTTTAATCAATGTGTGTTGCCAGTTTAAACATACGGGGCCGAAACCTTAACTCTTACCAGATCATCAATAAAGAAGCTACAAATAGCACAACGAAAAATGGCAAGATGAATGCTTGGACTGACATTAAGGGACAGGGTGAGAAACGAGGATCTGCGAGGAAGAACTAAAGTAGATGATATTATTGAGCACATTACTAGGGCAAGATGGTGATGGGCAGGACACATTGCAAGGTTAAAGGACGGAAGATGGACAAAGAGGATTCTGGAATGGAGACCTAGAGTCGATAAAAGAAGCAGAGGAAGACCACCGACACGCTGGATAGATGATATAAAAAGAATATCATCCAACTGGATTGCTAAAGATTAGGATTGGAAGACATGGAAACGCTTAGAGTAGGCATATGTTCAACAATGGACAAACAGGGCTGGATGATGATGATGATCTCAACCAAACAAGTGTAGTTGATAGTCGTTTGATTTTGAATCACCCTTAAGGATTCTCAAGACCGAGAACCTTCTAGTTTGGGTCTGCGGATTTAGTTATTTCAAACTAATGACGCCCTGGTCAAAAGTAAATAATTGACCCACTCCCACGAGTCTCATGCCGACGAGCAGTCGGAGCATATGTTGCGCTGGTAGCATCCTTAAGGGTAGGTAACATCTTATTTATTTTCAATTGGTAACTCATTCAAAAGGGTTTTACGCGCAACTAGCTAAACAGCGCCAGCGCTTTTTGAAAAAGAATCATTGACCAGGAATATCAACTATCTCAGTTTGGCGCAGGACGTTGGGCAATTTAGTACTTTTTGAGAGAGACGGAGGATATACGAAATGAGTAGAAATAATACTTAGTCTATTTCGTTGGAAACTGGTGTAACACGCAGAAGATAATATATATTTAAATAAGTTTGTCTACTGTTGTGTTTGCATGAAAATAATCATAATTCTAATATTTCTTTTAAAATATTTGAATAATTGTCACATAATATTATTAAAAGGAAAATTAATGTTAAACAGCGCTGATGGGCACAGACATCTATTATTTGTGTATAAAACTAAAAAACAGTGGCACGGTTGAAATTCGATAGAACAGCGAGTACTGTTGTAAGTCTGCGTGGTTCAACCTGGTCAGTTCCAATAATAACTTAAAACTTTATTAGTTGTGTTAATTATAAGTAAATCGATATAGTTTGTTATTGCAAGAAATGTATCATCAATAAATCCGTCTAGATCTAGAGAAGCTTCTTCTCAATTGCAGCAATTTCTTATAAAATATTTATTACAAAAACTAATTAGAAATTATATTAACTTCTGGTATTAACGATAATTTTAGCGGTCTTTATTCTGTTAACTGATATATTCAGCCAAATACCTCTGAAATTAATTATGTTTTTATTCGTTATAGAAGCCCGCTTAAAAGCGTTCGATATTTTCATGTGGTTGTCAGCGAAACTGTAACGACAAGAGAAATATTAATTAGAAGCGAAACAATGTTGCACGAGCGGAGTTATTGTCGCGTTGATTTCATAATGTAATTTGGCAGTATTAACTGGAACGCGGACTTTATTGTTTTAAAAAACATTCAAATCTGATTACTTTAGAAGTTTTTGAATTTTAGTCACAAAATGAATATATTCCCAAAACACCTATAAAAATGGACAGACAAACCAACTTCTAAAGGTCGTCTCGCTTTAATCTAAATATTTAAATACAAAACTGTAGTTAAATTTTGTGTGTGTTTGATCGATAGATTCATTCCTTAGGGTTGGATATTGCATAGGCGTAACTACAAACATTATTTCTCCTCTGATAAAATACATCAGAATCACATCCCATTTGAAAACTTGTCGTAACCCTACTTTTTATTGGTTGGATTGCTGTGTATCTTTACGAGTGGTTTCAAGCTTTAAGTGGGCGATAATTTGGTGGGTTTGCCTTCGCGTTTTGAGAAATGTGAAAAATCTGGCAACGTTGCTGCTTATTTTGGGTAGACCATAATTTACAACCAGAATTTCTTGGTTGTCAATCGTTCAAAATCAATGGTTTTATTTTGAATTGGCAACAACAATTAATATGGGAATGTCCATTCTCGATTTGCCTTTCAGCACATCTGGCAACATCGTTTGATTGATATATACCTGGTTGTCAAGCAATGAAAGTAATTATTTTGTTTTAAATTGGCTGACAAGTCTCGCATTGTTTGGTCGAAATTTTTCTAAATGTGGTTAAGATATTTTAGCAAATCTGGCAATACGGCTTGATTGTGTCTAGGTGAACTATTTGTATATATTTTGTCTGGTTGGCAGACCTTAAAAACAATTATTTTCTTTTAAGTTGAGTGACAAATCAAAATGGGACTGTCATTCCGCGCTTGGCTCGAATTTTTGTAAATTTTACGATATTTCCGGAAATTTGGCAATATCATTTTACTTTGCTTTGTGTAGACTATTTAAAAAATTACTTGTTATGGCTAATAACTATATAGTCTATAAAGTCAATGAAATATTAATGCTAATGTGCAGTTTACAACTCAATTACAATTACTTACTTCTAGTCGTAGAGTTTATACTAGACATTTCACTCTTGTCAAATATTACGCGTATTTATTGTGACTTGTATCTCTTTACAACCTTTCACTCTTCCATTTTCTATAGGACTTAAATGTCTGGATTAATATGAGAATAGCGTTTGTGGCTATGACACTTTGGCAGTAATGAATATATTTGGATATTATTATATGCCTCTTTAACCGATTTATAACTGTGCTTGAAATTTATATCACTCGTTGACTTAATTACTTTAAACTTGACAATAGTATTTCCGAATCTTGCGGGCCAAGCGTTCGGACTGATAAAGGAACTCAGCAAAAAGCTTCCTGACGCGTTTTTAACCGAATTCTCGGGCTGGTTCTGTGAACGACAAATTCCTGGTAAATAATTATATTTAATTTTAGTAAATATTGCCTGTGCTCGTTTTACAGAGAGGCAAGCAGGGTCGTTGCACCACTGTTCTTTTTTTAGTTTTCCGGGGCGGAACCCGGAATTTTCCATGCAAAAATGTCAGATGACGATATGTCAGTCATATCGGTCGACTCGGACTCGGGCAATTGCATGAATGAGTCACGTACGCAATTATACATCTCAAAATTGAGAAAATACCCGAAGTGCAACCTGTGTATCGGAATGATACCGCTGCTAACAAGTGCAAATACGGGCTCCAGGCTCGATTACAAAACGGCAATCGACACAGTAAAAACACATTTTACTAGGGACCATAAGGCAGTATTCAAAAGGCCTGCATCAGTCAAACCTAGAATAGACTGCGGTAATACCAAACCCCCTATCAAGAATAATGCAAAGCCAACGGGCTCTGAAACGTTCCCAAATTGCAAGAAGCAAAAGTTAGGGAACGTATCGCACAGCGAACCGCAGAAAGAAATCGGTCAAAAAACTGGAGACCAAAAAACCGAGACAGAAAAAACGCTCGACAACAACACCGAGATGGATGTTGCGCAGTTTCAATCTGCGCATCTTCTAGCAGACGAACCCGGCAATATACCGTTTAAGACCCCTTACAAAACCATCCCATTCAAAAAAGGGATACGTATGGTTCAGGTAGACATGGGGAACGAACCTGTACCCACCAAGAACAGGTTTGAGCCACTAACTGACTCAGAAATTGACGAGAACGACGACAGAAGCAGGGTCGCTTCCTCGCAAATCTCAACGGCACGCAAGGTACAGAAGAAGACGAAGAGTACCCCAGCAAAGAACCCTAAAAATACCCCTAAGACCCCACAGCAGAAGAAACTGACCCAACCCCCTCCAATCGTTATTAAAGGTGGTGCTCAAGATCACAAAGTGATAAAGCAAACCCTAAGCGACATGCATGTAGTGGATTATAACCTGAAGTACACCCGAAACTCAGTTATAATCTACTGCACACAACTCAAAGATTGGTCGAATTTGAAAAGGCTATTCGAACGAGAAAGCGTCGAATTCCATTCATATGCTGAAGCCAGCCAGAAAACACATGCCTTTGTGTTGAGAGGTCTAGACGGCGGCTTCAGCACGGAGGAAATCCGTAATTTACTTGCTGAGGAACATGGACTAACAGTAAGAGCGGCTTATGAAATGAAGAAGACGCGAGTACCTCTCTATTTAGTCGTACTAGACGCCACCATAACACTGCGTTGGCTAAACCAAGAGTGCAGACTTCTTTCCCACGTCAGGATTTCATGGGAAAACCGCAGGGCGACAAAGACGGTCATGCAGTGCAAAAGGTGTCAGGGGCACGGGCACTCCATGACCTATTGTCAGAGAAAATGGGCCTGCTCGAAGTGTGCGGGGCCTCACCAAATTACGGAGTGTACAAGCAATAACATTAAATGTGCCAACTGCTTCGGAGATCACAGGGCGATAAGTGTATTATGCCCTGTGTATATCTTCAAAATGCAGCAAACTCAACCCGCCAACCCGAAAGCAAAGTAGGAATATAAGCCCGCACCACCCCCCGCAAACCCAGCCTGGCAAGGGGCTAGGGAATCCGACGCGACAAACGACGCTACCAGGCAGTACAATCAACAGTTCCCAGCACTGCAAAAAAGAGGACAAACACAGAAAAACATGCCAAGAAATAACCAGGTTAGTCAAAATCACGGTCAAGCCAATGTAAATGATAATGTAAATAATAACCCTCAATCAAAACCTCAATTAGCAAACCCTAATAATATATTAAACAATGTAAATAGTTTGAATAACCTGCATAATGCCGTTAACCGTATAAATAGCTTAGTAAACTTTAACGAATTACTGCGCGCCTTAACTGATTACGCCAATATATTAGAATCCTGTCAAGGCAATAAATTCGAGGTATTACAAGCCTCAATGAAGTTTTTTACAGAAGACTTCAATGGTTATAATATATAGATAATACGATGCCCATTAACGTTCTCTCGTGGAACTGCAATGGCATCCGCTCTAAACTCGGAGAACTGAAAAATTTCATTTATAATAATCCTAATTTGCATATAATATTTCTGCTTGAAACCAACATCGATGCTGGTTTCAGGCTGAAATTTTACGATAGACAGGTCCTGCGTTTTGATAGGCCTGATCGACGCGGAGGAGGCGTGGCCTGTCTGATTCACAGGTCAGTCCTTTACAAGCAGGTCGTAGGCCTGAGGTCCGTCATTGAGCACGTAGCTCTCGAGCTTGAGGGTGGCCTGCGGATTGTCGGCGCTTACTCTCCTCCGGGTCTCCACCTCCAGGAAGAAGATATTCTTGCTCTGCTGCCTGCTGGCAGGAAGACGCTCCTGATTGGCGATTTAAACGCAACGCACGTTAATTGGCGTGGTTCTTCCAACAGGAGCGGACGCTTGTTATACAGGTTAGTGGAGCAGAATATTGACCTTGCCTATCATCAAACTCCCAATCCTACACATTATCCCGGTAACCGATTCAACCCATCGTTCCTGGATATTGCTATTTCTCGAGGAATAACGAACGCTTCTGAGCTCATAGAGCTGAACGAGCTCAATTCGGATCACCTCCCAATCAAGATTAGCCTACGTTCTAGGCTACAAGTAGCGCAGGAAGTAATCCTGTCCTATAGAAATCTTGATTGGAAGGAGTTTCGAGTGAGGCTTAGCCAAGCAACAGTTGTTCCATGGCAAATAGACTCTATCCCAGAACTTGAGAGCGAGGTGCAAGCTCTAGTCACAAACATCCAGCTCGTCAGAGACGCAATTTGTCCTACTGTCAGTAAACGTTCGTTTACTGACACACTTCCAGATCATATAACAACCCTCATCACATCCCGAAACCGTATTCGGCGTAGGTGGCAACGAGCGAGGGTCGCCATAGACCGTGAACGTTTCATAGCAATGACCGGGGAGATAAAGGCACTCATTGCAGCCTACAGGAATGAGAAGTGGATGGAATACGTTAACACTATCAACCGCCATGATGGCTCGCTATGGAAGCTCGCCAGGCGCGTTCGCGGAGGCCCCGCCGAATTTCCTGGAATGCTGCATCAAGGCGATGTAATAACGGATAACGTCGGGAAAGCGGAGGCCTTCGCAGACTACCTGGAGGGCGTCTTTAGCGAGACACCAAACACTACTCCATTCCATGATACTGTAGATGCTGCAGTGGAAAACTTCATCTCCACAAAGTATCCTATCGCCCCGGAAGTGCTAAGCAAACTACTAATAGCTTCGCTGGACATCAAGAGAGTTCTTGCCCGCCTACCCGGAAACAAAGCCCGCGGTCCTGACGGCATTCCGTATATTCTGCTTAAGAATATGCCGAATAAAGCCGTCATCCACTTTATGCACATTATAAATGCTATTTTACGCCTCCAACATTTTCCGCTCCCCTGGAAGAAAGCGCTGATAATACTGTTTCCTAAACCGGGCAAAGATGCGAGACTAACAGCCTCGTATCGCCCCATATCTCTGCTAGACACGTTGGGCAAAGTAGCCGAGAAACTCGTAATGTCGAGAATTAACAATGTTGTTGAGAGTCTGAGGATTCTGCCACATGAGCAGTTCGGCTTTCGCCGCGGTCACAGCACTACTATGCTCGCGGCGAAAGTCGCGCAAGATACGCTCAACGGCTTTAACGAGAGCAAGGCAACGGCATTGTTACTTCTCGACATAGAGAAAGCATTCGACAAGGTATGGCACAATGGGCTCATATACAAGCTTTTTGTTATTCACGGAATGCCACTTCATATAGCATCTCTCATTGCGTCGTACCTTGCGAATCGCTCATTCTCGGTTCGTGTCCACAATAGCACATCAGGGCCAAGGCGCATCAAGGCCGGCGTGCCCCAAGGAACAGTATTATCGCCGCAAATATTCAGTCATTTTATAGCTGACTTTCCATCTCACCCCTCAACTTCCTTTGCCCTGTATGCTGATGACACTGTGATCTATTCACAATCGTCAGACATACAGGTCGCAAAGCATAATCTCTCTCAACATCTTAACCTTCTAGCTCCCTTTTATAGGGACTGGAAAATATCCTTAAATGCGGCGAAGACAGAACTAGGGAGTTTGACACGTAAACGTAGCGTCGACATGACGCCAATAGTAATTGGCAACGCGGCTATCACGCCAAAGGACCCAGTCAAATACCTAGGGATAGTCTTTGACCACAAGCTCCTTTTTTCCAAGCACGTCGCGGCAATAAGGGCTAAGAACATAGCAACACAAAAGAGTTTAAATCCTCTCATACGAACTAGATCTTACATGAGCCCGACTAACAAACTCACGATTTACAAAACAATCATTAGACCGACACTTCTCTACGGGGCGCCTGTCTGGTGCTCCGTAGCGAAGACCCACCTGAAACATATACAAACAATACAGAACAGATACCTGCGGGCTGCTTTCTCCCTGACACTATGGGATCGCGTACGTGTCATAGAGCTGCACAACATGGCGAGTATTGATTACATCGACCAGCACATCAACAAGCTTGCTTGCAAGTTTTACGATCACGGTATCAGGGGGTCAGAATTGACCGCAGGTATCGCCAACATACGCTACAACCAACCTGACCTACCTAAATACGGACCGTTATACAAAGATACGGACCTGTTCTACCAAGAACTGAGACCACCATAAACGACTAACACACATTAAGCATACCATACGAAACATTAAGTATAGAAAAAGACTAACATACATAACGTACGTACAATGAATAAGAGAACAAAGACTAAGAACAGACATACAAACAGCAACAAACAACTCAGCAACCAACTGACATCACTTCTGCCGTAGCCACCAAACCGCGCGTGCTATCCCCCTCCTATGCAACCTCTACGTGTTCCGAGCGATTAACTATATGTTATCCCCAGCCCTAAGGGCATAAATGCGTACGTCGTGTATGAATATTTGCGACGATATGCATACCGCAGCTGGCAATTATGCCAATCACCTGTATATATGTATATATTGTATATATTTGTATATATAAACGTTACATGTTTGTGCCGTCTTGTGTAAAGAAGAAGCAGGTTTTTTGCTCACTTTTTCATGTGTTGTAAGGCTTGAGCCACCCTTAAATTAAACGCACACAGATCAATACAGCCTCTAGGTATCGAACATATCAACTTTGTTGAAGGGATACCCCAAGTAACAATACATTGACTTGATCGCTGACTAAACTAATCTTATAAGGGCCGACATCAGCCCATAAGTCGCTGGATGTTTGGTACGCGAGTGTATACGCGCAGTGAAAGTGCGTATCAAACACGTGAAACGAGAACGAGAACATCTAACACTTAACACGTAGAATAAGATTAGTATTAAGCACATTTATGTGTCAATTGTGCAATAAAGATTATTTTGATTGATTGATTGACAATAGTATATTTAAGCTAAGTTACTAATAAACTATGAATACTGAGATATATTTAAACTTTATTATTTATACTATATTCTTAGCATCGTACTGTGACGTAGTCAGGTGCTCCACAGAAGTCGAAAAAAATACATTTTAATCATCAGTTAGTTATAGTAGCTATGCAAGGATTTATATGCTCCTTTGGATATATCCCCAAGGAAATGTCAGGTTTTGATGGCATTCGATATTCTACTTTCCTATATTTAAATCACCTTTTAAAAGAAACATGTTATCTGCTGAAGATACCAAGGTTGTAACGTCAGTGAAATTAGGGCAAAATTGAAGATTATCATGGAATTGAGAGGGTTAGTGAACTTATAGACCTGATTAAGATATTTTACACCAAGTGATTCAAATCTACGAAAATCCCAAAACATATGTAAAAGATTATTAAAAAGGCATTTTTTGAAGATGTTTTGAGACGAAAAAGTTATTAATAATATTCCTGTTGGGTTTGAACCCAAATTAAGCAAATTTAAAAGTATACCAGAGTGTTATTTTCATAAGAATATAAATTCCTAGCATTGTGCATTAGCTAATATAAATTTACTACATCAATATTAAAATTCATATTAATTTAGTTGTTTTATTTTCCATTGCATCGCACTATTTTACCTCCATTTCTATTTGACTAAATAAAAGAATGGTAACTTCGAATCTGAATCTATCAGTATTACGCTTGCAAAATTCAACACAAACCAAAAATGAATCAATAAAAGTATCCTACTAATGTTAATATTATTCCTGTTGGTTTTGAACCCAAATTAAGCAAATTTAAAAGTATACCAGTGTTATTTTCAAAAGAATATAAATCCATGACATTGTGCATTAGCTAATGTAAATTTACTGCATAAATATAAAAATTCATATTAATTTAGTTGAAGAAGTAGTCCATAATCTGGCAGTGGAGTTAAAATGTAGAAGTGAAATAAAAGTCTTGTAGTCTTCCTCCACTTAATTTATTGAACAATTTAGCTCAGGTAGCTCGACATGTTTCGAACATATAAATGTTCATCATCAGGAGAGCTAAAAGAATCTATCCTTATTCAAGTGTTCAAGTTCGAATAATACAATACAACACAGAAGTAAAATTCAAACGGCCGCTGAAAAAGAGAGATTCGTTAGATTGATTGTTAGAAATTTGTCATACCATTGTCTTACCTAATGTTACAGTTAAGACCCAAACTTAAACTAAATAGATATTGTGCCACATAGGGCTTTAATTATTTATTTTTCTTCCTTTTGGAGAACATTTTATCGATTTAGAAGATTTTTTTTTCTTCAATGAAACCAGACTTGTCACGTTGATGACCACGAGTGAAAATTTAAGGTTAGGTTGACAGATGACAGAATGTCAAAAAAGGCAAGAATGACAAATGAAGTTCAAAGCAACCTTCCTCTTCTCATCCCCGGTCAACCAATGGTTGGTGTGTTGGAATCATGGGTGGGAATTGGGGCCCGAGCTCGGCCGGCGTTTTGCTAGTCAAAGATTTATTATCTGGTAGTACTGATTTAGAGAATGTTCATATCAACAATTTATGTTCTCTGGTTGACCTAGTTTTACAACAAAATTTCTTTCAGTTCAACAATAAATTTTATAGGCAAAACAATGGTGTAGCAATGGGCTCTAGTCTCTCACCTCTTTTAGCTGAAATTTTCATGTCTAGCCTTGAAAATAAAATTATAAACAACCATCTTTTCAAACACGTTTTCTTCATCAGGAGATACGTGGACGATATTTTATGTATTTTTCAAGGGGATTTAGACAACGTAAACAATTTTATTTCTTTTTTGAATTCTCTACATCCTTCTATAAACTTTACTTGTGAGACTGAAGTGGATCTCTCTCTACCCTTTCTTGACCTTAACCTCTCTCGTGTCAACAATTCAATTAAGTTCTCAATTTATCGTAAACCAACTTCTACTGATAGCACTATACCCTATTTTTCTAATCACCCTCATAACCATACGTTTGCGGCATTCCATTCTTACTTTTCGAGACTTTTCTCTCTCACTTTGGACAAGGCTGAGTTTGACAAGGAACGACATACCATTAGACATATCGCAATTAACAATAATTTCCCTCTTAAACTTATTAACAAAATTTATTTCAAACACTTGAACAAGTCTTTAAATAAGAATTTAATTTTTAAAGAACAGAACAATTCCAAATATTTCTCTTTACCTTTTTGCGGTCCTATTTCATATAAATTAAAAAATATTTTTTCTGCTCATAATTTTAACATCAGTTTCAAAACTAAACATTCTTTAAGATCCTACATAGTTAATTCAAAAGATCGTATTCCCCCAGAACATAAATCAGGAGTTTATCAAGTCAATTGCTCGACCGAGGACTGTGGTGCTTTTTACATCGGCCAAACTGGCAGGAAATTTACCACCCGAATTAATGAACATTGCAAGAAAATTGAGAGGGCCAGGAACCTTAATCGTTGCCCATCTAGCATAAAATCCAATTTTTCAAGACACATCTATGTTAACAACCACAATTTTGATCCCACCTTAGATACTAAATTTTTACATTTCTGTCATAAAGGTAACAAAATGGATCTTTTAGAAATTCTTGAAATTAATAAAGCTACAAACTCAAACAACCCTAGATGCGTAAATGACCAACTTCAACATTCTTCAACTCTTTAAACCTTTCTTGAACACGGATCTTGGTTTCTGATTCTCTCAACATACCTGCCCTCTTTAAAGCATTATTCTGTTCTTTAAACATTGTTCTACTTTACTATTAATAACTAATGTTCCTTTTTTGTTCCCGGATCGGAAGACCATTCTCCATAAATTGGCGAATGCCATCTTGGTCTGTGAACTTTTGGTTTCTGTATTTTTGCCACAGTAACGTCATCTCTGCTTGATCATGTATACTTCAGGGTTTGCTGTTTTGCCCTCCGTGAAAGAAACCTGTGTATGGGCCCTAGAGCTCGGGCCCTAATTCCCACCCATGATTCCAACACACCAACCATTGGTTGACTCGGGGAAGAGAAAAGGAAGGTTGCTTTGAACTTCATTTGTCATTCTTGCCTTTTTTGACATTCTGTCATCTGTCAACCTAACCTTAAATTTTCACTCGTCGCCATCAACGTGACAAGTCTGGTTTCATTGAAGAAAAAAAATTCTTCTAAATCGATAAAATGTTCTCCAAAAGGAAGAAAAATAAATAATTAAAGCCCTATGTGGCACAATATCTATTTAGTTTAAGTTTGGGTCTTAACTGTAACATGTATTTTAAGTAAGAATGACAAATTTCTAACAATCAATCTAACTAATCTCTTTTTTTCAGCGAATTTTCTTCTTTTATTCCTCCTACATTTAATTCGAGATGATAAGATGATGCTTTCCTCCTAAGGGTTGAATTTTTCCCCTTCTTACTGTGGTCTTCGGACCCGAGCTCTGCTGAGTAGGTTTTCATTTGTGGCCGTTGGTTTGAATTTTACTTTTGTGTTGTATTGTATTATTCGAACTTGAACACTTGAATAAGGGTAGATTCTTTTAGCTTTCCTGATGATGAACATTTTTATGTTCGAAACATGTCTGAGCGAAATTGTTCGATAAATTAAGTGGAGGAAGACTACAAGACTTTTATTTCACTTCTATTAATATAGTTGTTTTATTTCCTATTGCACTGTACTATTTTACCTCCCCTTCTATTTGACTGTATAAAATAATGGCAACTTCGAATTTATCAGTATAAAGGTCCATTTATAAACTAGTAGAGTTCGTAATGTTGAGTTGGAGAGTTCATAGTTGGCGAGGTTCGGAGTTCGGAGTTCACAGTTCATTTTATGGCATTTATAAACATCATCAAAAAGTTGGGAAAGTTCATATTTGATTGGTTAAAATTCGTAACCAATAGAATTTCGGACATTTTTCATAACAATTGACAATCATAACCCCATAAGAGCAACAAAAACAAGCGATGGGTTCGTGCAACGCCACCTAGGTGGCGTTGGTTCGTGTATGGTACTTATAAAGACAATGGTAATAATAAATAAACAAACAGCAATCAAAGAATTTCTTTCGGACAGCAATCAGCTGACCGCTGACCACCGATCTCCATATATCGGTGCCGCTGGCCGGTTAAAAATGGGGAGGTGCCACTAAATGTCAAATCGGCTATTGACAATTGACAGCGACCACGTGTTAGGACAGTGATTTTTCATTGGTTGGAACGAACTTTCCGAACTCTTAACATAAAATTTGGTTATCCCTGAACTTTGGGAACATCCTGAAAATTAGCGAACTTTTCGCCAAATGAGTTTATAAATTGAACTAAATGATCTTATTAGTTCATCCTGAACTGAAATTTCAACTCCCAACTGAGTCTCAACATTGCGAACTTTTCGAGTTTATAAATCCAGTGTTACTCTTGCAATATTCAACACAAACCAAAAAAAAAATCAATAAAATTATCTTACTAATGTTAATAATATTGCTATTGGTTCTGAACCCAAATTAAACAAATTTAAAAGTATACCAGGGTGTTATTTACATAAAAATATAAATTCATAGCATTGTGCATTAGCTAATATAAATTTACTACATAAATATAAAAATTCATATTAATTTAGTTCTTTTATTTCCCATTGCATGGCACTATTTTACCTCCGCTTCTATTTGACTGAATAAAAGAATGTTAACTTCGAATTTATCAGTATTACGCTTGCAATGTTCAACACAAACCAAAAATGAATCAATAAAATTATCCCACTAATGTTAATAATATTCCTATTGGTTCTGAACCCTAATTAAGCAAATTTAAAATTATACCAGAGTGTTATTTTCATAAAAATATAAATCCATGGCATTGTGAATTAGCCAATGTAAATTTACTGCAATATTCCACAAAAACCAAAAGAGAATCAATAAAATTATCCTACTAATGTTACACCTCAAAAACGGAAGTTAAACCGATCTGACGAGAAAAAATCTAAAAAGGTTAAGCTGAAAAAAACCTGCTCCATTTGCTTAAAAATCTGCTGATGCTGCGACAACCACAACAAAAAAACTTTTATTATTTTAATTTGTATTTTATTCAGAGTCGTCGTCATCGTCGAGTGTGTCGAAAAGGCATTAAAACAAAAGTTTTTAATTTTCCACTAAAAAACTACTCCTTTAAAATCTCACCCCCTAAACCTACCCTTCCGGGTGGTTAGGCCTTTTGGCATGATGATGACATCATTGGATACGGGGTAGATGGAGTAGGTCACGTGGTGTTGTTCAAGAGTGACAAAAAGGCATTAGCTTAAGCTGGACCGGATAATTAGATACACTGATAACGGTTAGGTATTTATGGCATCGTACTGTTCAAAGTCATTTCAGCAGCCTCTGGTCATTGTCGACGACTTCTGCAGCGAGTGGGACGTGATGTCATCGACTTCTTCGGCTTCATCGAGATCGATGATTGTGCCCAAAAGGCCTTCTTTCGAGTCAGGACCCCGGGTTCCCTACTACTGGCGTCCTTTCTTGGGTGTGGTTTTTAACGAAGTAAAAAATTAATCCAAATAAAATAGGCAAATAAAAGAGCATTATTATATCTAAAAAAAGATGATAAAATCCGTATCATCACAAACTAATGAATTATAGAAATTTCCTTATAAGTAAACAAGTTTAGCACTCAAACGAAAAGACATGCGCATTATAGTATCTTATTATTGATCATCGATATGATTTAAGTACTTATATAGGATTTGTTAGGTTTACTTTCAGCTGCTTCGGTAGTTCGATGGTTATTGCGTTCAACTTACATTCAGAAGTCCTGGGTTCCATCCCGCAAGACTCCAGGACTTTTAGCAAATCCAAATAATATAATTTAATAAATATGCTATTGCCACATGTTATTATACCATTTCGATCAAAAATAATATCCAATTAAATTTGCCTAAAATCACTCTCTATTGGAACCCATTGAAAACTGAAAATTGCCCTCGAACAGCAGTTTATTTAATGGTACTCAACATAATTCATCATAGGCATGATTTTGCGACTCTGTTTTGTCTATACTTTCAATGCCAATGCTACGCCTATGGCGTTACGCTAAAACGCTTAAACGTTATTGGGGTGGAAACACTCAAGGGGGAAATATTTAAGACGAGACGTTTCAACCCCGAAATTTAATAAGGGGATAAATTCCGAATGGATTTTAAGTAATAGTGTTTAAACTTCAAAGATTAATTAATTAATTGCTTAATGTTTTGAATAATAAATTTAGGAGCGCGCGATTAAATGGCTTGGCGCAAAGAGGCGCACCTCGAAGGGAATAATTTACCGAATATTCGTTATGTTTTAAATACGGTTCTTACTTATTTTATCTGTGAGATACGTGTTTTTATCCACATATCTGACTTTAAAAAGCGGTTTTACACCTGCATCTCATCTTATCTGACCTGTCTAAAGCTGTCTAAAAGCTGCATAAAGCTGTTAATTGATAAACATCTTTAGACAGATAAGGTGAGATGACCTGTATCTCACCTAGGCGGGGTGACTACACAAATATGGGGCTAATTGATGGTATTTGCTGATATGTGGCTGCGCGTGCGCAAATCCCCAACGTGACGCTGGTGTTGTATTCCTTGAAAAACTTATACTTTCCCAACATATTCAAAGAGTTACCAAAGATTGAATTATGATTTTTCGACATCCCAGAGCAACAATGCATAATGATTTTTAAAGAAAATGCATCAGCTTGCATGCATTTCTATTTTATTCCACTTTTAGTCAAAGCACTCCGTGGACAAAAAATTGTAATTAGATTCCAAAACTATCCATTGAACGAATGCCCCGATTTTATATCGAATAGAATAAATAATACGATCCTATTCTTCTTCGACAGACAAGTAGGCCATCGTACATAAAGATGTGGGGCCGAAGCTCTAGAACTTATAGTCGATATTGATTTCCGCATCTTGAGGCGGTCGGGTCGCGGATCGTGCCTTTGATTGCATCCTTTTGTGGCTTTTAGGTTCTGAAATATACACGTTCCGGACTAAAGTCGTCGTAAATTGTAGGTTCAATTTTAAATAGGCTTTATCATCGAGAGCTTACTTTAATCATTTTGGAATTATTATAAAAAATATGCAACCTAACAGCAGAAAGAAGGGTCGTCAATATATAATGCATGTTAGTGCAGCGGATTTTACGGGCATATTAGTGTAGCAGGTTTTACCATATTTTTATCAAATATCCAAACATTGAATTAACAATAATTGATTAAAAACTCTCTTATGCATATCAGCCTCGAAGAGGTGGAAATGTGTGTCATATATAAAATTCTTGTTTTCATATCAGACAGCATTTACCTATAATATGATTTGTTTCAGTTACCGGCCTGGGGTCGGTGGCCAGCTCCCCGGGCCCCCCGCTTCAGTCAATGGATCTCCTAGCCGCCATGGGTTTGTCTAACGCATCGTGGACGGGGGTCTCGCTGGCCCCCGGCTATCTCAAAGGCAAACCGGCCTACTTACTAGAAGGTATGTGGTAACCCAAACTAATCCAACCCAAAATTTGTTTAACTGACACTACGCAAGTTAAAATTCGATTTTCAAGATGGCAGCTGGGCTTTGATATTACTTACCGTCTAAATAAGAATCTTAATGTTTTTAAACGTCATTACACAGGGCAGCTTGAATGTGTAAAATAATATCTGAGCGCCATCTACTTACCCTCTTTGAAAAAATAAGATGTTTGACAGTTATGATATTGCCTACCATCTAATCAGGATCCCAAATTTAGTTACATGGTGACTGGGCGCCATATTTTTTTTACTTTTATGAGAAATGCTATATAGCGTATCTTCTAATCAAGAATCTAAATTTATTTATAAATAATTAAATAGGACAGCTTATATTTTTGAGATGGCAACTGGGCATCATCTTGAATTTTTTTTAACTGGTATGATAAATGCAAAATTTTTTACCGAATAATCAAAAATTTAAATGTATTTAAATGCCACTATTTATGACACCTCAGATTTTCAAAATGGCAACTTCAATTTTTTGTTTGAAAATTGCTTACCTTTTAATCAAGAATCTAATTTTTTAGAAGCTGATTTTAAATAGGTACGACAAGTATGATTCTACATACATCAAGAATCATGCTTCATACGAAATCTCAAATTGTTTAAATAGCAGCTGGAAGTCCTATTTATCTAAATTTAATTAGAAATGTAAATGTATTTAAATGTCACAATCTAGATTTTCCTAATTATCAAAATTTGTTTTAATGTCTAATCAAAAATTTACTTCTCAAACAAGAATCTAATTCTTTAGAAACTGTTTTTAAATAGGTACGACAAGTATGATTCTAAATACATCAAGAGTCATGCTGCATATGAAAGCTCATTGTTCAAATAGCAACTGGACGTCATATTTATCTAACTTTATTTTACATGTCGCTACCATCTAACTAGAAATGTAAATGTATTTAAATGTCACAATCTAGATTTTCCTAATTTATCAAAATTTGTTTTAATGTCTAATTAAAACTTACTTTTCAATCAAGAATCTAATTTTTTAGAAACCGTTTTTAAATAGGTACGACAAGTATGATTCTAAATACATCAAGAGTCATGCTGCATATGAAAGCTCAAATTGTTCAGATAACAACTGGACGTCCTATTTATCTAACTTTATTTTAAATGTCGCTACCATCTAATTAGAATTGTAAATGTATTTGAATGTATTTAAATGTCATAATCTAGATTTTCCTAATTTATCTAAATTTGTTTTAATGTCTAATCAAAAACTTACGATTCAATCAAGAATCTAATTTTTTAGAAACTGTTTTTAAATAGGTACGACAAGTATGGTTTTGCATACATTAAGAATCATGCTGCACACGAAAGCTCAAATTGTTCAAATACCAGCTGGACGTCCTGTTTATTTAAATTTATTTTAAATGTCGCTACCATCTAATTAGAAATGTAAATATGTTTAAATGTAACAATCTAGATTTTCCTAATTTATCTAAATTTGATTTAATGTCTAATCAAAAATTTATGTTTCAATCAAGAATCTAATTTTTTAGAAACTGTTTTAAATAGGTACAACAAGTCTGATTCTACATACATCAAGAATCATGCTGCACACGAAAGCTCAAATTTTTTAAATAGCAGCTGAACGTCCTATTTATCTAAATTTATTTTAAATGTCGCTACCATCTAATTAGAAATGTAAATGTATTTAAATGTCACAATCTAGATTTTCCTAATTTATCAAAATTTGTTTTAATGTCTAATCAAAAATTTACTTTTCAATCAAGAATCTAATTTTCTTAGAAACTGTTTTTAAATAGGTACGACAAGTATGATTCTAAATACATCAAGAGTCATGTTGCATATGAAAGCTCAAATTGTTCAAATAGCAACTGGACGTCCTATTTATCTAACTTTATTTTAAATGTCGCTACCATCTAATTAGAAATGTAAATGTATTTAAATGTCACAATCTATATTTTCCTAATTTATCTAAATTTATTTTAATGTCTAATCAAAAATTTGCGTTTCAATCAAGAATCTAATTTTTAGAAACCGTTTTTATATACGTACAACAAGTATGATTCTACATACATCAAGAATCATGCACACGAAAGCTCAAATTGTTCAAATAGCAGCTGGACGTCCTATTTATCTAAATTTATTTTAAATGTCGCTACCATCTAATTATAAATGTAACTGTATATAAATGTATTTAAATGTAACAATCTAGATTTTTCTAACTTATCTAAATTTATTTTAATGGCTAATCAAAAAATTACGTTTCAATCAAGAATCTAATTTTTTAGAAACCGTTTTTAAATAGGTACGACAGGTATGATTCTAAATACATGAAGAGTCATGCTGCATATGAAAGCTCAAATTGTTCAAATAGCAATTGGACGACCTATTTATCTAACTTTATTTTAAGTGTCGCTACCATCTAATTAGAAATGTTATTAAATGTATTTAAATGTCACAATCTATATTTTCCTAATTTATCTAAA
>MU188315.1:0-20532 GCA_016904865.1 Pissodes strobi
GAATCAGGAAACCCCACTTTCTGGAATTTAAGGTGAGTTCTCTTTTATTATTTCTAATTTATGAAGTACAATATTGAAATTTTGGAGAGCTCAACTTGGATTTTAACTTTTCCTCTCTGCCGACAGCAGACGGTAAATTTATACATTTTCTCTACTAACTATTCTAACTCCTGGCCAAACTTTTAACTTAATTTACTTTGTTTATCTTTCTTGTGGCACCTAACGCTCACCTGGGCGGGATTTTTGAGAACGATTGACATTTTGGTAAATGTCTATCGGTCTAATATTGTAACTTTTGCATTGGTGGTTTTGTTAACGCATGAATTTGACTTGTGGGGTTTGCATAGCTACAAATCCACAATTTGGATAAAATCATATCTTCCCCTCAATTTTTTGATTAGTACTCTGCTCATTTTTGGAACTTTTTTATTCAATCAAACTTTTTATGGATCTTTCATTTTTTTGCACTCAAATAGAAGTGTACTTAGGTAAAGTTTAATCAATTTTTCGAGCAAACTTGAGTATCAGAATTATTTATGATTCCTGTATTTTTGCTCATAGAATTAATTCTTAAGTGATAGAGTTTAGAACTTTTTGCTGACTTTGTTTAAATCACTGTTCATTTCAATTCTGTGAACATTTAATAATGGTATTTTCCTCACCTTTAAAGGCCTAATAACAACCAGGCATATTGAGAGGAGTGACAGGTGAAGAGACTGGTGTCCAACCAGGGTCAAACTTCTAGACGAAGCTAAGTATTCTGTTTGCCAATCTGAAGACCATTCTAAAGACCAGAATATTTAATTTGTAATTAATTTTAATTACTGATTTTTCAACTGTTTTTTTATCAATTTTAAAATTTAATTAATTAATTTAATTCTCGAAACTCTAAAAAATTGTTCAACCAAATTACTATTTTCAACCAGTTCAGCCAATTCTATTTATTTTAATAAATTATTGTAATTTTTTTTAAAGAATATCTCTCATTTCCTGCAAGAAACGAGATTCCGCGACTCTCAGCGTATATCAAGTAATTTTTGTCAGTTCATTTAAGCTTTTATTCATACTACTTGACAATTACTGTGAGAGAGAGAGAGAGTTAAGGAATGCCTGGCGCCCATACAATTAAATAATTCCAACAAATAGGATAAACCAACTCCTAAATTCTCATAGCCGGTATACTATTATATTTCCATAAAATCAGGAACATAATTCGTTACAACACATCTAGGTTTTCAGGTTGAAGTTTGTACAGATATAGTAAATAGAACTTTGCGATAATAGCTGTTGGATCCATTCCACCTCCAGATAGTACAAGAGCTTTTACCTCTCGTCTTGGAATTGAGACTAGGCTTCTGTCGATTCATTAATGACATATGACAAACTTACATGCTAAGCCTGTCTATGCTGCCGAAAACCTCCATGCAATCAAAGTTGTTGATTATCAACACAAAATTAAGAGATCATAGACTTATTAATGGTCTTGCCATTTTACCACCTCGCTTAAATGGTTTAAATTACCTGGAAAATTAAATTTCTAAATTTACTGGATGACCTTTCACTGGCTACGAGACAATTTATATATTTCATGCACAAAGTGTATTCCCACACTTCATACTAAATATTATTATTATGGATCAGCAGAGGAAATGATGCGCCTGTAAATTGGTCACACCGCTAAGCGGATTTAATTCCATAGACCTATAAAGACCGAAAAAGAATTGTGGACACGAATACAAATTTCAGTTAACATCTTACGGTTAACTGCAGAGATAATGGAAAGGGTAAGATTAACTTTCTCCGCAGAATTAATCTATGTCTACCTGAAAACGGAGGTCATTTTGAACATTTACTTAAAGCTTTAGGAAAACAATTATAATATAAATTTGCTGTTTTCGGTTGCTATTGACTTGTGGTGTTATTCTATTGAATTTTTCTTATCCAGCCCTAAAATCGATCCCCATATTTTGGCCTCGGATATTTGTGCTTGCATTTTATACAGACCTTTTAGAGACATCCTGTATTTCTTCAAGTTGCGTCACGCTTTTTGTTAAATTTTTATTTAAACTTTAATGAAGGGAGGTGTCTAGAAATTAATGATCATCCTGTACATATATCACAAGAACGAAACAAAAAACAATTAAGTCGAAAAACAAAGAACAAATCTTTAGCCTACCTGACCAGACGAGCGCGTGGGTTGCGCATACGCTTTCTTGATTTCGACCTCATTTATTAAGGCCCTGTCTACACAATTAAAATATATATTCGTATTTGGACAATTTATATTATTGATTGCCCATAAAAGGCTATGGGGTTTCAATGGTTCCATTCATCTTTTGAGTTATGTACGTTACACATCGAAGGTTTGTATATCAGGTTACCTGCTGTTTGGGAGGGGTTTATGGATAACTGAGAGGTCTGAACAATACCCTCAACAGGCATTCCTAATAACAGTATTTTGTATGGTTTATTTTAGATAATGGTCAATTAATCGATACATTGGTTCATAATGTTAACTAACAGAACAATCAATTAATCTATTACTAGTAAAGTATTATTTTAGATTATAAGAGGATCGCTACACGTTTCGTCGCCTCGGTCTGAAAAATGCTTTGTAAGAAACCCTGCATCTGTTACCGATACATACGAGGTGGGATTTTTACGTGGAAACAATTCTACAACTCAAGGAATATTTCAACGCCAAAAAATTTTTCACCAGTTTCTTTTATGGCGGATGAGTTGTTAATAACCTTATGGTGATGACATCAACCTGACACGAGTTACGACGTTATATACAGCTTTTTTTAAACAGAAAGTAGTATTCTAATGATATTTTTGAAAAGATCCCGTAAAGTGCTTTTTAGTGATCCCCAAGCAGGTTTCAGATGATAAGAGCCATGAGTTGTTTCTCCGGTGGTGATGGTCCCTTCCGACAAAAGTCTATCAGAAAACAGTTGCTCATATCGTTCCAGGAGTGGTTTGTTTTTTGCCTAATAGAGGAGGCCGGGACTGGTAGTCGTATGAGTTGGTTGCCATAAACTCTATTCATTATGTAAACTAGCCCTGCTCGAACTAGGTTCACGCGGGCAGATATTGTCAAATAGCTCATGGTGAGTAAATGTTTTCATCTATAATGATTTAGTATTACTAATTTTAAAAAATCGATTAACCAAACATTCGTATATAAGTTTTGGTTGGCACTTATATGCTTATGATTTGATGTATTTGTTTCTCCCGGATCTTGGTTTTTAGTGTCGTCATCAACCTTTAATTATAATAATTTGTTATGGGGCAGGTTGCCCCAAGTAAATCGAGGCTGTTTGTCACATTTGACGAGCAGCCCCGCTCACCATAGGATATTAGTTACCTATTCTGTGTCTTTTTTTCTGAATGCGTAATCATGGATCGGGATTTCAAAAGAAAATATGTGTAAGGAAAGGCTCCTGCAGAATTATTTATAATTTAACTAGAGAACTTCCGTGAGACTGAACGTCCATCAGCGCCTTTTTCTATGCCGACATACATACAGAGTTCCCGGTTTCATTTAGCTAGATAGTGGCCACCACATGGGGGGAAAGTAGCTTCGCAGGAAACGCCGGAGGATTCCACGTCTGCAAGACACAAGTAGGCTATACCCTTTTGCAATTTTATGCCTGATCTTATCGTTAAACGACTGTAGGTCGTCTATTTTCACAGAGTCCAATATATACATCCCAATAACTGTCAATATATTATATTCAACAAAAATAAGCCTACAACTTTCCTGCTATTTCATACAAAAAATACCTCGAAGGCGCCCTTCCTGGATGACAATAATTCTGTGTACATCAGACGAGCCTCCCCAAAAAATCACTCCATATCGTAGCCTAGATTGGATATAACCATGGAAAACGCTAATAGCAGCTGCAGTACTCACCTATTCTGCGATTACGCGCAGGGCATAGCAATATTTAGATACCCTGCATGCTAGGCCTTCAATGTGTGCCTTCCAATCCAACCAGAAAACGCAAACTCTCTAAGGCCTCAAGCTCCTCACTGTTGTAGGAGATTGTAACCTCATTATCAGCTCCGTTCCCAAAAGTGAGAGATTGTGTTTTCGACACAATTAACAGCAGATCATTCTTCAAAAAACATTGCAGCATGCGCTTTACAAATAACTACTTCTCTAGTTTTTTCACTATATACAAGAGAGACATCATCAGCATAAAGAACAGTGAACTCACCAGAGACAAAAAGAGGATCCAGGATTGATCCCTGAAGAACCCCCCTGGTCACTACTATTTCTGTTACCTGATGATACCATAAGACTCAGAGCCACTCCATGCACACCATATGTCTCCATCTTTTAACACAGTAACGTGTGATCCACAGAATAGAAGGCTTTCGAAAGGTCCATGCACATCAACATCGTGTAATTCTTGTTATTTAATGAGTATGAGGCCTGTTCTGTTGCTTGCTAAATCGCTCGTATCGTGAATTTGCTTTTCGAAAGCCATTCTGTCTCTCAGCTATCAATGAATGCCTCTCAAAAAAGGACATCATTCTTTCACAAATAACCTTTTCAAAGAGTTTACCAATATTTGACAAGAGAGAAACAGGTCAATAATTTTTCTCTCTTTTTGTAAATCGCCTTTACATGGGCCACTTTAAGATCAGATGGAAAAACACTACATTTATCTACATAAAGACAGGTTCAGAACATGCGAAAGAGGACTAGACACTTCATCAGCAACCTCCTTCAAAACAGAAACAGGGACCTCATTGTCACCCACAGAGTTTTTGCTTTTAAGATTTTTTATAACTTTCATGGTTTCTGTATTAGTGACTGGTTTTTAAAAAATAGTAAATGTTCCTATTCTTAATGCAATTTTTACTCTTATCTGAACTAAATTTAGAAGAATGGCATGCATTTACAAAATAGTTATTGATCTTATTTAGTATTTAAGTTTTACTGTCGTATTTACTGGAAAAATTTTCAAATATAGTTCTTTTCTTACTACTTGGCCTTGCAGTATTGTTGACTAGGTTCCAAGTTGCTTTATTTTTATCTTCAGAATTTTGGGTGTATCCTTGATTTGAGATTCTTTTTGCTAATTTAATGACATTTTTTAGTATACTGCAGAACTTAGCAAAATGTTCTCTAGAAATTAGACCTTTGTTTTTATTATAATATAGTATTCTTTTATTTCTACAAGACGTTTTTATTCTGGCAGTAATGAATGAATGAATGATCTAAGAGGGTGTCAATACATTGTGTCTCCCTTCCATGGTGCTTCCGTTGAGGTGATTCTCAATCAAAGTACCTCATCCAGGTTCAGTGCTTTGATAAAAGCAACTACTTTTGGATAGTTCTTTGATGAAAGTTCCTCCTGTTCGACGATGCAGCACACAAAGCAGGCAAATCGCCTGTTCGCGACCGCCTCGCGCTACATGAGAAGGTGTTCCGGGGTTTCCTCCGCCTCCTCACAGAACCAATAACTACTCTCATTTACAATTTTTATTCTCTCCAAGTGCCTTCTCAACCGGCAGTGGCCCGCAAGAAAGCCGGTGAGGATGCGGAGGTTGTTCTTACTCAATGTTATAAGGTGTGTTACCTTAACCCTGGAAGGCGTTTCCATAGACTGATCCATTTGGTTCGCCCTTCTTTCCTGAATTCTTCCTTGTAGGTGTGCATCCATATGCCACAGAAAGGTTCCGGCTCTAAAAGCGGAGTTTGTGCTCCTACTTTTGCCAATTGGTCTACTTTTTCGTTAAGCATTGTTATTCTTGCCTAGTTCGTTTAGCCTATCTAGGTATTCCCATACCATTCTGGAGCTGATTGTTGTTGAGCTCAGCACTTTTATGGCTGCTTGACTATCTGAGAAGATGACAATCTCTTTCTTCCTATAGTTTCTGTCGAGATTGAACTGCGCACATCTTCCTATTGGGTTCATTTCCGCCTGGAATATGTTCGGGTGTTTTCTCATCGCGTCGGAGAATTTGGTTCCTGGCCCAAATCTTTCGGCTCCGGTCGCCTGTTCAGTACTTGCCCCATCATACTATTTTATGGCATTTTGCTGCGGTGTGAGAATGCAAGTGGTATTCTTTTTCGATTCTTCTCTACTTCTTATCACGGCCGTGAAGATTTTTCAAAATTTTATCTTTTGACTATTTCGTCCCTGAGGAGCCCAAGAAGATATATGATTAGCGTCTGGGTGCACCGGAATGGATTTCCCTTTCTTCATTGACGTGTTGGGATATTCCGGCACTTCACGCATTTATATCATATGATTCCTATGAAACGTTGACTATAATTTCACTTCACGCATGAAACCGTGTTCCACATTATTATAATCAAACAGAACTAACCCAAATTAACTCAAGTTTAAAAAAGGAATAAACATAACCTTTTGACACGCATGGCTTCTAATTTTTGATCAAAGCTTCCAGAGCCTGGTGGTCTAGTGGTAAGATAGTTGGTTAGGTGGCTGCAGTTGTGAATCTTGTGGTGTGACGGCGCGAGTTCGATTCCCGTCAGTGCCCACAGATGTTTTTAGTTTATTCCTTTTTTAAATTTGAGTTAATTTGGGTTAATTGGGTTAGTTTGGTTAGTTTTGTTTTATTGTAATAATGTGGAACATTGTTTCATGCGTGAACAGATGTTTTTATTTATTTTTTAAAGTTATGTTCTTCCTTTTTTAAAATATAAGTTAATTTGGGTTAGTTTTGGTTAGTTTAGTTTGATTGTAATAATGTGGAACACTGTTTCATGCGTGAAGTGAAATAATAGTCAACGTTTCATAGGAGTCATATGATATAAATGCGTGAAGTGCCGGAATATCGCAATATTCCAATAAAAAAATTAAATCTATTCCGGTGTACGCAGACTCTTGGGATATATGCTTTGTCAGGGATGTTAACTCACTCTCTCTAAGCCATTCTACCTCGCCCGCTCCCTCTCTTGTTAGAAAGCCCTTATCTATAATATAGGCTTTCTATAGGGCGAGACCAATCGGGAGAAAAACTTCGTAACGGTACGTGGGATTGCTCTGAAACTTATACCTATCGATTTAGAATCGAAAAAAAATTAATTTTTTGTCTGTATGTATGTGTGTGTATGTGTGTATGTGATGAAATCGATTACAGGTCGCATTTTGAAGATAGCGACTTGAAATTTGGCATAGAGGTAGAGGTCCACAAACCCTCGGAACCTATTGATTTTGGTTACGATCGGTTAATATACAGGGTGTGAAAACAGGACAGGTTACCGTTTTTTGGCGTTTTTGGGCATTTTTGTCCGTGTAAACAAGGACCCACTGGCATAGAGGTAGAGATCCACAAACCCTCGAAGCCTGTTGATTTTGGTTACGATCGGCTGATATACAGGGTGTGAAAACAGGACAAGTTACCGTTTTTTGGCATTTAGAGGTCGGAATTTTGAAGATAGCGACTTGACATTTGGCATAGAGGTAGAGGTCCACAAACCCTCGGAACCTATTGATTTTGGTTACGATCGTTTAATATACAGGGTGTGAAAACAGGACAAGTTTCCGTTTTTTGGCATTTTTGGCATTAAACAAGGACCAATCTTTCTTTTTTTTATGTCGAATGAAAGTATTCGGTAAAATACGTATTTTTGGTCCTTTGCTCTTTTGCTCTAATTGTTATACAGGGTGTGAAAACAGGAAAAGTTACGGTTTTTTGGCATTTACAGGTCGCAATTTTGAAGATAGCGACTTGAAATTTGGCATAGAGATAGAGGTCCACAAATCCTCAAAGACTGTTGATTTTGGTTACAATCGGTTAATATACAAGGTGTGAAAACAGGACAAGTTACTGTTTTTTTGGCATTTACAGGTAGGAATTTTGAAGATAGCAACTTGACATTTGGCATAG
This sequence comes from Pissodes strobi, assembly GCA_016904865.1. Lineage (NCBI taxonomy): Eukaryota > Metazoa > Arthropoda > Insecta > Coleoptera > Curculionidae > Pissodes > Pissodes strobi. The sequence continues at coordinate 7,876 of MU188315.1, forward strand.
AGGTAAAGGTCCACTAACCCTCGAAACTTATTGATATTGGTTACGCTCGGTTAATATACAGGGTGTGAAAACAGGACAAATTACGGTTTTTTGGCATTTACAGTTCGCAATTTTGAGGATAGCTACTTGAAATTTGGCACATAGGTAGATGTCTTCAAACCCTCGAAGCCTGTTGATTTTGGTTAATATACGGGGTGTGAAAACAGGACAAGTTACTGTTTTTTGGCATTGAGAGGTCGCAATATTGAAGATCGAGACTTGAAATTTGGCATAGAGGTAGAGGTCCACAAACCCTCGAAGCCTATTGATTTTGGTTACGATATTTTAATATACAGGGTGTGAAAACAGGACAAGTTACCATTTTTTGGCATTTTTGTCCGTGTAAACAACGGACCAACTTTTCTTTTTTTTTTCGATGCCAATTTATAAGTAGAGGTGAAAGTATGTTAGCATTTTTTGTTGACAGCATGGTTACCATAGCAACCAATTATTAACATGTATATCACTAATAAAAGATATGGTACTTAGTATTGTTTATGAAGCAAAAAATTCGTTGCTATGGTAAACAAAAAAAAAAGTAAAAAATCGTCACAATTCGTCAATCGTACGACTTAGAGATTTGATATTTGGTATTTAGGTCAAGATTAAATGACAAGTCGGTTACTATGGCAACCAGTTAGAAATTTATCACGGTAAAATTAGACTAGCGATTGGAACTCTAATTATAAGGGCTTTCTAATTATAGGCCACGGTACGGATAGGAGCGTGGCAATAATGTGTGACCGAAGGTCACACAAACGAGGCCCGAAGGGCCTCGTGCATGCCGCAGGCATTAGTGGCCGCGCCGCTTGTTATTCTAGTCATTGCTTATCTAGCTGCTCCTTCTACAACAATGTGTAGGTTGCGAGGCCCACAATTGCCTCGATTGTTGCTGTTGAACAAGTTTTCATTTCGCCTGTGATGCTTATGCACGCCAGGAGTTGTACTTTGTTGATTTTGTGCTCTGCTTTTCCGTTTCCTTAAACTAGACGATCGATTCGTAAAGTAGGGTGAGTCTTACTATCATTGCGTACAGCCATCGCAGGATTCCTGGTTTACATTCCCAGGTTTTTCCTGAAAGGCTTCGGAACACCATAAGGGCCCTCGTGGCCATAAAAGAAGAAAAAAAAAATAGCCACAGATTAAAATTTGTTTGAAGATTTACAGCTAACAAATATTCACAGTTTCAGAGGTTGCATAAATATCTTCACCGGTTTCAAGGACCTCGACTATATAACGCCCAATTTGAATGACTGTCTACACCATAGAGCGGTCCTTCCTGAACTTAAGCAAGTTATTAGATTCTAAGAACTGATTCAGAGAACTTTTAATAGTAATTTCAAACATCTGCCAATGATTCGAATGATGGAGTTAGACCTGTAGTGTCAATAGAATTTATATCGCCTTTCTTAATTAACAAATAGACATCAATCTGGACAACTTTAGAGAATATATTTCACGTCCTCTGACAAATAGAAAACACTCCAGTCTAGAGCCTAAGTGTCCCGATTAAATTTGTTTATTGATATATCAATTATTTCTCAAACTTTAAGAGTATTAGGCTTAGACCATCATATGAAAATTGAGTCGGAAATCCTATCCACAATTATCGAATAGACATGAGCCAACCACTTCCGATTTAAAACCATCATCAGTCGTATTGGTTATCATAGTGTCACGTTTAGTTTTTCCGTGACGCCACGCCTTGTTTAGCGTGCAAGAGATTATAGCTCAGATTCAAGACCGATCTACGTCAGGTGAGAAGAGATAAAGAGAGCACATTAGTTTAAACAATAACAACGTCTATTTGTCAAAGACTTAATGAGAAAACATTAACAATGTCTATTGATTACTAAGGTGCGCATGCTCTCTCGAGTGAGGTATATTTTTAAATTGTTTATAGGTCTTTGGTCACTGTTTTATAAATATCGTTTTTCTTAAGAGTAGTGTTGTGTTTCATTTAAGGTTAGTTTTTGTATTAAATACACTCAAAGCTCAGACTGCACTTGAACTACTTGGCAGATTTTACTTTGAAAATTACCTTTCCAGAACTTTGACAAATTCATCATAGATTCGACTTTTACTACTGTGAATAGGTAACCCTATATAGGTAACGTATATGTGCACTGCAAGCCTCAAGTTTGGGTATAATTCGAATCTCAAATACACCTACTTCAAATGATGAGTACTCATCTGAATGTTTTGGCAGTTACTTTTGATAATTAATTTCAGGAACCATTGTAGGAAAGTACCATTTTAAGCCCTGTTCAGTAAAAGACAAATATAAGCTAAAGACATAAATATATATAAGAGGATGGGCAGCTTTCAATTTACAATTGAATTCGGTGCCAACAATTGTTTTACTTTACTTTGATATCTCCTGGGTCGCCTAACCGACCAAGTTGTATTATCTTGCGTATCCTCTGGTTTGGCAGGAACAGTTTGATGCGAATGAGCAACCAAAATAGCGCCTGCAACCTGCTGGGCAGTAACTTGCTTACGCGACGTCATAGGTTGCGCACTACATGTACTTGCAACATTTGCTTCCCCTGTGATCACGCACCGGTTCGACTAATTCTGCAAAAATGTAATTATTGAGAGCGTTAGTCTCAAGATTAATTTGCCAAAATATTAGCAAACAGGCGAAATAAATCACTTCGCTCTAGGTACCTTTCAATGAAAATTTAGATTCCCTTTAATACCGATCATGACAACTCAATTTGCCTGCTTGAAAAAGCGTAAACGGGAGAGCCACAAATGATATAATGGGCATTTGTCCAAATCTCCGAATGGTGCTTCGGAACCGGGCGTGGCCAAATTACGCATGCGTAGTTACTCCGACACAATTGTCCAAATAGAAAGAGAGGTTTTAGACAAGAATGGATAGAAAGTAAGCGATTTACGTAGGGAAAATCAACAGTTTCGTTGCCGGGAAATGTGTTAATTTTCTCTTGTCTCTGGTTTTATATTAAAAACAGAGTATAACATGGTTTGTTATACTCTGTTAAAAGAACCAAATGTTATTAATACATTTTACTTTGTACCTGCTTGCACTAAAAGTAAGTTTACATCATCGTTTAATTAGCCACAAATATGACAAAACAAAATGTCAGGAAAAAGAAAACCGTCGATGAGGTGTATGTACTTTCTAATGTTATTATATTTTTTTATGAGTTTGATCCAAACTTCATCAGTTATTACGAATAATCTTGGTAAATTTGTTTTTAATACAAGAATTATGTCTGTTTTGTCATGAATAGACATGATGGTTAGCTTTTCACGTCTACAAGCACCCCAGTAACCCATTCTTAAAGCAATCTGAAAGGGAAAATTATTGTAAAAACATAAAATATGCAGATATTTCTCATCTAATAAAAAAATGCTTCATTAATAAATCCTTGTATGTCATTGAATTGCAATTTTTTGGGTTCATAACCCAATAATCTTTTCAATAACATAATAAGTTTATTAAATTTCGATATATTGATGGTTCAATATTTAGCATCGTTCGTAGTATTGAATAATCTCCAAATTGTCGAACTTTTTTTAGTTGTACCAAGTAGCTCAAAATAAGCAAACATCACATTTTCATCATTGTTCTGGGAACACCAATTTAAAAAAATCTTATATTCCTTTCTATATGCTTCTTTTGACTTCTGAGGTAGTAGTAGTACCTAGTTTGTCTGTGGTACTTAATGCTATTTCTTGTAATTCAGGTGGAGTACATTGTAATTGATCAGACTCATTCATTTTAACACTCGCAATGATTATAAAATTTAACACAAAATGTCATTTGAGAACTATTGCAATTGTTTTTAAATTTCACTGACACGCTAGCATTGCTTACTATGATGTAATGAGTAAAATTAAAAAAGAGTTCAATAACTTGTTGAATATCAATTTATCAAAAATTTATTACATATATCGCAAGGCTATGAATTCAAAAATCTCACAATTCGATGATAGAATGGTTCATTAATAAAGCATGGTCGTATGTTGCAATAAAATTTGTGTTTCTACAATACCTAATTTTCTTATTCTAGTAATCGGTTACTGTCATTGTAGACATGAAAAGCTAGCCAACATGTCCATTCATTGATGACATTGAGTATAAAAGGGTTACAATTATCATAATAATACTTACAAAAACAGACCTAACATAATTACTAACAAATCAAGTCTGGATCAATTTTATAAAAAAATATACAGTAGACTCCAGTTACAATTTAACTTTATGGGATCAAAAATTGTGTATTCTACGACCGAGGGTACAATACAAAGAAGACAAAAAACAACCATTTAATATGATTGGGATTTGAAAATATGTTGTAACATATGTATATACACACACACACACACATATTTAACTGAATCTATCGCCCACATATTATAACCTCTATTCTATAATAATAGAACAACATATTGTCATCGGCAATAAGTTTTCCTAACATATAAAGGTGGTCATTGTACAATACAACCTACATACTTATTGAAATCGGCTAAAAGGGCCCAATACCAAAGGCCGTAGTTGTGGTTGAGACTCTAAAATTGCCAAATTTTTAACAGTAATCCATTCATTTTTTATGCAGTTATTCATATCGCATTTGGTTAACCATAGTGCATATCAGAGAAAATAACTTTTTCTCTCTGGTGGATATAACGCATGGAGATTGTAAATCTTGAGATGTGGGTAAGGGCTACATAGAGATACTTCATTAAAAAAAGATCTCTAGCGGTTTCTAAGAGAATACTTAAAAAAAGAGATATTATACATCAATGCAGCTGCAAATTATAATTTTTGTAAGTCCTGAACACAAAATATTCCCCTTTTTGTGGTCCTGAATAATTGTAAGTTTGCAAACAGAGATTAAATAAAAATTATTGTTTATTTGTGTTCCTGTTATTTTATGTTAACCTAACCTAAAATATGGTTTGACTTGACACTTGACATCTTCATTTCATCTTTTGATAGGCAATGCCTGGCAGTGTCACCACGCTAAAAATAAAAATTCCCTAACTCGATTTTTAAACTTTTAGACGTTGCCCGTACCGCATTAGTGGCTAGAGCTGCGCGCCCATCACATTGTTGACAAAAATGTGTAATGTTACACCATATACGTATAAAAGAATACGTATATGTGTTACACTTCCATTCGCTACAGGGGCGCAACCAACAGAAACTGGCTTCGCTGCCCCTGCCAAAAAATCTTGAAATTTATCTACCTTCGGTTTTCTGTCTTATTTTATACATAAAATAATTGTCCAGCAATCAGGCAAATAAATCTGTTAAGTTCTAGGTCTACTATTGTTTTAATAATATTGCAATGTAACACCCCTTTTAATAGTACGGTTACGGTGGGAACACCTCATAGTAGGCCTACTTAAGATCACCTGACTTGACCGGATTACCTTGGACCCTGCTACGGCTGCGCATCAGCCGTTCCGTTTTCGTTGCAGTTGTCGCGCTCGCTTCATTCGTGATTTTACATTATTCCTAGTGCCTACCTTTGTCTAATTTGTCTTTGTAACCTAGGTACACTTTATGAAAAAGTAATCTTTTTACGGTCTACCAACAAAATTCGAGTCTACCTCAATTTTGAGCCTTCACGCATGCATACATGCTATTTCATATATTTTTGGAAGTTTCTTTTTCTTGATTTTGGGCATTACCATGGGTTAGATTGGATTAGTTTAGGTTAGTTTTGTTTCGTTGCGCCCCCAGAGCGAGCGGAAGGACACGCGTGATGTAAATATTAGAACAACACCGGGCTGCTGCTAAATGCGCAGGTGCGAAGGTCGAAAATTTGAGGTAGGTAGACGCGAGTCAACAAAAGTTGGTAAAACAAAGCAACAAATGAATAAATGCATGCTACGCTACCACGGATGTGCTACGATGTCGATAAAATATGGTGGTGTCTAAAAAATTTTAGAGAAACATATAAGAAAGGTTAATATTTTCACTGCGCCTCCCACAAACTAAACCTTGTTGTTAATGACCTAAATAAATATTTAATAAGCATTTTGTTGGAATTGTTAAAGGTTTAAAACAGCTTTCTCAAAAAGGAAATTCCGCGACAAGAACAGCGGCTTTACAACTGTTAACTGCACTTAGGCTAACTTCATTCGTATTGTCTTTATGTATTATAGACAAATATACAGGTCCTCGCTGGAACCAGTTGCGAATATATTGCAGTCTAAAACCCTGGACGTAATTAACTGCGCAGTGCACATTAAAGGTCTATTCATGCTAGATCAAGGACGATACGAGGCGAGCCCGTACCGAGCCATTAAAAACGGGTGCCGTCCGAGTTAAGTATTCATGCTACACCGACGTTTAACCGAGTTGAGAGCTCGCCCGTCACGGTGTAAAGTGTTGCGAAGCCTTGATAGTTTATTTTCCGTCGTCCATTGCAAAACTTTAATGCACCTGGTCGTAAAAAAATACTATTTGGCTGTCGGGCGGCTCAGACGTATGTATCCTACACATACATGCTATGACGTGCCGTGCCCAAAGCGAGCCGACACCAACAAAAAAATATTAACGTACGATTCGCGACCAAGGCATGGACCAAGAGGCACGGACGCGGCCCGGCGTGAATTATTTCATATAAAAACATTAACATAATATTATATCGTGGGTCGTCCGATGTACCGCTCGGTCACCGCACGGTGTACCATGAATATACCTTTAATCAATGAAAACTGCAGTTGAAGAACACAGGCGTCCTGCCGAGGAAGGCAGTGAGGAACTCTTAAAATCGGCCAATGAAATAGCGAAAGATTTGAACATGCAGTTGCTTGTTCCGCGGACTGCAGGTCGCCAAATCTATAAAGTGAATCATCCAAATGCTTCATTAAACGAGTATTTTCCCCGACCGCTAAATGTGCCCTATTTTGACTCGTTATTTATTACCCTCACTAGAAGCTAAGTTTAGCCAAGACCAATCGCCGGCGCTTACTTTATCATTATTATACCCTGCTCAGATAACACAAATGACAGTTGCAGATTTAAAAATTCGTATGGAAGATATCTCTAAATTTCATGAATTGGAAGGCATTGTGCCAGAAGCTGAGCTTTGGCGGATGTTTTGGGTAAACAAACAGAATTTGGATCTCGAAACTTTGGAAATAACAGACTCGATTCACCACGCAGAAAATTTTTATCCATGCAAAGGTTTAAATAGCCCTACATATCTTATTAGCAATGCCTTACTCTAAATCTACCATTGAAAGATCTTCTAGTACTCTCAGATGGGTAAAAACCTGGCTGAGATCAACAATGAACAATGATTGGAGATAGGCTAAACAGTCTTTGTCATTGTCTCCCGTGTACATAAAACATTAGTAACTCGTTTGGGTGATTTTTGTAACATTAAATTTAAACATTACTTAAGTACCTACTACCTACAGACTATAATATACGGTGGTAGATGTGGTCCACCCGCATCGCCCGGTGAAATACCGCCACTTAGGTGGCCAGAAATGACCTCTGGTCATTGTTTCGCACCATGCCTTTGTGATCCGGTTCCCAGGGTGGAAAAGAAACGAAAAACTATTGCATGATGGCGCCTCCCAGATCAAAATACTCCGGAGGTAAAATAGCCTCACATTAAGATCTTCCGGTGGAGGATGACCTGGAGGCACCATCAAACCTAAACGTCTCCAGGATAGAAAATAAACTGCGATTGGACTTCTGCAACATAAGAGGCATCAACAGAAATAATAAGTCGGTCCACTAACACCTAACATCAAAAGGTGCGTATCCACCAAAAAATCATTGGGAGCGAACGTTTGAAACTGTTTGCAATTATTCTATTGTCGACATTCGTCTCCACCAGCCAATTATTCGCAAATAACTGTACGTTTGGAAACATTTGCCACCGATCCGAAAGAAAATACAATAGTATCCGTTTATTTTTAAAGTGAAACTTCTTAACGCGCGCCGGGAGTAAAATTTGAAGGTCGCGACACACGGCTGGCGACCACGGCGAGCGAACGCAGCAGGCGAACACGGCGGGCGGACGCAGCGGGCGATACGCGATGAGCGACACGACCTGGCGGAAGGAAAATATGAGAATATTTTTATTGTAATATATCTTTGTTAGTTTACAAGATAAATATATGGGGTTTGCTCTATTACCTTGTTAAGACATAAGCGAAACTTTTATGAAGAATATTTTTTTTTTTCATTTAGGCCTTCCCTTTTTGTTAGGTAATTGAGTGGTATATTTAAATAAAAAAACTACTTTTTAACCTAATCCAAGGCTAGGGCGTTTAAGTTTAAGAAGTTTCACTTCTGATATGCGCACATAGTGCACACGCTTTTTTTAAATCTGTACCGAATCGGAAATGGCGCCGAGAAAAAAACGTGGTTGAGGGGTCTAGTTGGTTAGGTTTTGATTCGGCTGCCCGGGTTCAAATCTTGTTGCTTTTTTTCCTAAACAGTTTTTTCTTGATTTTGGGTATGTCTTGGGTTAGTTTTGGTTAGCACTTGTTAGTTTCCTTTTCTTGAGCCCATGTAGCGAGCGGAGAGCCATGCGAAAAGTGAAATATGCGCAGAAACGAAAGTGATATTTTCAATCTATCCGCAAGTGTATTTTAAAACTTTTGTCCTATATTACAGGAAGATTTTCAGTCATCTTTTGCAATTTCACTCCAGGCGTGATGCTTTTTAGTTTTGTGGTAATAAAATTTATGCGTAGAGCTTGCCATATTTCTGGTTTCATTTTGTACAATTGAATTAATTGCAAACATTTGTCATTGTCCCATTCTATTATGCGAAAAGAAAAGTTTTAATAATTTGTTTACTCTGAACGTTGGTTGTCTCTCATTAAATCACTCGCTGTTCGTGGCAACGTCTCCACTAAGCAAAGCGCACACACAAACAACAAATCCGTTTGATGTACCGACACCGCTGGGAACACGACCAGATGATTGCAAACGTTTGCGAATGCGCGTGATATACGTCTACACCACACATATTGAGTTTGCAAATATTTGGCAACAATTACAGACATTTTGCGCGATTGGTGGATACGCACATAAATAAGCCTCATATTTCAGCTCTATCAGAAACAATAGTGAAATCAAGCACTACACATGTTCACTTGAATATACAGGGATATAACCTTTACTCCCGATTTCGACATAACTCTCGACTAGCTTTTTTTATACGAGACGATTTATGTTGTCAACGAGAAGAAACATACGAACCTAAGGACTTCGATGTCATGTGGTACAAATTAAGTACATATCGAGCAACCTAATTCAATTGTTTGCTTGTATATATATGACCACCTAGCAAACACCAATATAAACGGTTTTGCTCAAATCTTGCCAATCAAATCGATATTCTGCAGGACCACTATCCAACGGGAGAAATTGTCATAGTAGGAAACTTCAAACGTACATAACATCGACTGGTTGAAACACTCCATCAAAAACGATGATGAAGGACGAGAAGCCGAGTCTTTTGCTATAAGTCACGGACTTACTCACCTGGTTGACGAACCTACCAGGATCCCTGAGCGTCAAAAAGACTTTGCTAACCGCCTGGAGCTATTCTAACAACTAATCCTAACTTCTACACCGTAACTGTCCAACCTCCGTTGGGCTCATCATACATCAGACCACAATCTTATCTCCGCAACCTGTGAACTTGGTATCAAAATACAGAAGCCACAGGTACCCTGAAAGGTTAGGCCCTACAAATATGCCAAAGTGGCGTGATCTTCGCGAGTTTTATCTTTCTTTTTCTTGGAAAGATGTCTGCTTTATGAATCAAAACACCCCTTAATCTGCTGATGAGATAACTCAAGTTATCCTACTGGTATGGAAGCTTTCACCCCCTCTTCTATGAAACGTATCTCAAACAGTAAACCATTAACTGTACTAACGGATCAACATCTTTTTGATCAGTTGCCAAAGCTGCAGTGGCGGATTTGCAGTCTCGGCCGCCCTAGGCCACAAACTATCAGCCGCCCCTTTCTCAGCATCCACCATATAGACTACATAATGAAATTACTTTATTGCCAACTTAAAATCTGGCCGCCCTAGGCCCGGGCCTTATGGTAAATCCGCCACTGCAAAGCTGTCAATCAGGGTTTCTCAAAGACGTCAATACCACCACTGACCAAAGATGATTGCTCAATAGCGGAAACGGCCAACGAAAAAGCGACCATTCTGCCAAAATATTTGCATCAAATTCTACCTTAGATTATCAAGGAAAGACTCCCCCAACTACCCCGAGAGTGAATTCCTCAATGCCAGGTCTGATATTTCGCCAACGCGAAGTGAATAACAAAGCCACAGGACCGGATGGCGTTCCAGCAATAGTGCTCAAGAAATGTGCTGCTGAACTAATAGCTCCACTATGCAGGCTTTTCTCCCTATCATACAGAACTCCATGCTTTCATTCTAGCTGGAAATGCGCTCAACGGCAACCAATCCCAAAGAAAGGTAAAAAATCGATTCCAAACAACTACCGTCGAATTGCCTTAGTTCCCATCATGTCTAAAGTCATATGAAGAAACTGATCAACGAACAGCTCTTAAAATATCTCGAATCGGCAGGCATCATAAGCGATCGCTAGTATGGCTTCGGTAAGCACAAATCAACGGGAGATCTCCTGACTTACGTGACCTACGTGTGGACCAAAGCGATCGAGAGCTACGGCGAATCTCGTGCAGTGGCTCTCGACATACCCAAAGCATTTGATAGGTTGTGGCATGACGGATTGCTAAACAAATTGACAGCATACGGACTACCACCAGCACTACTTCTATGGCTTTCCAATTCCTTAAGGGATCGAAGCATCCGAGTTGGTATTGATGGACATTCATTGTAACGGTTTTTGAAGCCTCTTGGTGTGTTTGTAAATGTGTGTGCGCATTAATACTGCGACATAATTAACTTCAACATTCAGTTTAAAAGGGAGTGGCAGTCAAACTTTTTTATTGCGATAAGGTTCCAATAATTTTATGGTTGGTTCTGAATAGGGTTGCCAGATTACAGTTACCAATTTACGGGAGACTGCATCTCAAAATCCGGGATTTTTCCAATATTTCCGGGTGAGCGTAAAAAATTAATCTCTGAAAAGCGAGAAATAATGATTTAATTTAGATGGAAAGAAAAAAGAAATTTGGAAAGTTCGTTCCACTTCAATTTGAGAAAAAATTAAATTTTCTTGTCAAGTAAATTATGAGTCGACCATATTACAGGACAAATTGGTTTTAATGGGCATTCACCAATTTGAAGTGAATCATATAATAATACCTTATTTATTTTTATTTTAATAGGGGAAAATAGTTTTTTAAGGTGCATTCACCATTTTGCCACAACAACCTTTTGTTGCTATGATAAATAACAAAGTCAGGAAGCTTTTAAATCAATTATTTATTGTTAAGTTTTAACAAAAATAAACATTCATTGGTTTAAGGAACTGAACTGTTTGGAAAAAACATAAGGTGCAGTACGTTATGCCAGAGTGTGGGCATAGATTTTGTAGTTTTTATGCAGATAACCTGTTTAATGTAGAAGTTCCTAAATGTACTATATGTCAGGCAGATTTACACGAAGTTCCAAGAAAATTTTACCTACATTAGTAAAATTGTGTAAGATTTAGTTGGGCTGCCGACTTGTTTGGTTTCAATTTAAATATTATTTTTGTCCTGTTGCAATCTGCCTAAGATTATAAAGTTATGCATTAACATAACCTAATATATTAACCCTTAACTACGGAGGTGCGATGTTCGGAGCATAAACTCGGACGTGCCGTCTGGCAGACTACTGCAGATATTGCGGCATAAAGCCCTAATAATTCTGTAACTGGTACTTCTAGATAATCTTTTAAGTTTTAGGAAGTACTTTAATAAATAGTTTCTTAGAACACGTACCAATTTTATAATCACAAAACCAGTTCTTTTCGGTATGCTTCAACTCGAGGGCGGTTAAAATGAAAAAAGTGCACTGCATAATTTGCATGTATTTATCACATAAAACACTTTACACAAAGTAGTGAAAAAACTATGAAGAAATAATGCACATAGAATACTTAAAACTAAAATATTTCAGCAGTCCAGTTCACTCCGGCCTGCCTCATACACTATAAACATACCGACCGGCGTTTTGCATTTGAAGCACAAATATCTTTCTTGGAAATAATAATTGACATAATTTTTTTTATAGTATATCTCGATTTATTGGTGACTCGTTATCGTCACTTTCATCACTACTGTCCGCTGTTTGTTCTGAGGTGCTATAATCAGAATTCTCGCAATCCTCGTCAGGCACATTGTCAATACCACTAGTAGCATCACCGTCTGCTTCGTATATCACTTTCGAAGTGTTTCTTCATAGTGTACATCACTAAAGCGAACTGGTTTTGATGATCAGGCCATATTTGTGCGAAAATTTTCCGACCGATTTTATTCGCGAGAAGATCTCTAGGGAACTGACCTGTTTCAAGCCTTAGATATCTGATATTTTTTGTACTGGTCAACCACCAAACCCGCCAGGAATACATGAGGTAACGGCCTTGTGAATGTTACCGTTTTCGACAAATGAAGTTATTTCGTTTTCACACCGCCTCTCAGACGGCACCTCCGTAGTTAAGGGTTA
>MU188315.1:31479-64227 GCA_016904865.1 Pissodes strobi
ATAGATTTGGTTAGTTTGGGTTAATCGTCGATTCAACTTTTGATTAGCTTCACTTTGTCTCAACTTATTTTAATCATTTAAATCGGTTCTGATACATTATAATCAATTTTAATGGATTTGGTTATTTTGGGTTAGTCATCCAAACAACTTTCGTCTAGTTTCATTTAGTCTCAACTTATTTTAGTTATTTGAACCGGTTCCGATACCTTATAATCAATTTTAATAAATTTAGTTAGTTTGGGTTAGTCGTCGAATCAACTTTGGGTTAGTTTGGGTTAGTCGTCCAAACAACTTTCGGCTAGTTTCACTTAGTCTCAACTTATTTTAGTTATTTGAACCGGTTCCGATACGTTATAATCAATTTTTATAGATTTGGTTAGTTTGGAGTTTGTCGTCGAATCAACTTTGGGTTAGTTTCACAGTGCCAAAATATATTTAATATTTACAAAGCATTCCATTATCGTTATATAATATGTACTTATAAAAAAATCTGACACCTAGACGATTTTTCCGGTCTTGTCGCCTCCTTCACCTAATTTTATTAACATATCTATTCACTAATCCGACTATAGATTTTTCCTATTTGCCTTTGTATTTTTCATTGCTTCGTATATATTTCCACCGAAGTCCGAATAAAATATTAAAACAGAAATAAAATTAAGGATTTTCATAAATTCGACTCTGTTCTGAACACTCTACCTACATACGAACGACTGATTAAACTAAAACGCTGCACATGCTGTCAACAATCTGCGGATTTTCGGCGGCTGGCAGAAAATATTTGGGGGAGTGGAGCTACTAGTTTACATATACTTTGCTTCAAGTTTCGATCGTTTTTACAATTTATAACATTAGTGGTGGTTGTAAAAACTGCATTCAATTCGTCTCTCAATCCCCGATCTAACGCGGATAGATTCACTTAGTCTCAACTTTTTTACTTTTTTGAGCCGGTTTCGTTACGTTATGATCAATTTTACTAAACTTGGTTCGTCATTTAATCAACTTTCGGTTAGTTTGAGTTAGTTTGTTACTCTCAAATTATTTTACAGCTGGTTCCGATACGTTATAATCAATTTTATTAGATTTGGTTAGTTTTGATATATTAGTCATCTAATCAACTTTTGGTTGACTTCACTTAGTCTCAACTTATTTTAGTCATTTGAGTCAGTTCCAACACGTTATAATCAATTTTAATAGATTTGGTTAGTTTTGGTAAGCCATCTAATCAACTATCGGTTAGTTTGACTTAGTCTCAATTTATTTTACTTCTTTGAGCTGATTCTGATACGTTACAATCAATTTTAATAGATTTGGTTAGTTTTGGTTCATCGTCTAACCGACTTTCGGTTAGCTTTACTTAGTCTCAACTTATTTTAGCGATTTGAGTCGGCACCGATACGTTATAATTAAGTTTACTAAATTTGGTTAGTTTTGGTTAGTCCTCTAATCAACTTCCGATTAGTTTCACTTAGTCTCAACTTAATTTAGTCGTTTGAGTCGGTTCCGATACGTTATAATCAATTTTAATAGATTTGGTTAGTTTGGGTTAGTCGTCTAATCAACTTTTGATTAGTTTCACTTAGTCTCAACTTATTTCACCTATTTGAGCTGATTCTGATACGTTATTAGCAATTTTAATAAATTTGGTTAGTTTTGGTTAGTCGCCTAATCAACTTGGGGATAGTTTTACTTAGTGTCAAAGTATTTTAGTCATTTGAGTCGGTTTATATACGTTATAATCAAATTTAATAAACTTGGTGTCTTTTGGTTAGTCGTCTAATCAACTTCCGATTAGTTTCACTTAGTCTCAACTTATTTTACTTACTTACGGAACCGGCTTAGTTCCGATAAACTATAATCAATTTTAATATATTTCTTTAGATTTGGTTAATCGTCCAATCACCTTTCGGTTAGTTTCACTTAGTGTCAACTTATTTTAGTCATCTGAACCGGTTCCCACGCGTTATAATTAATTTTAATAGATTTGGTCAATTTTGGTTAGTCGTCCAATAAAGTTTCGGTTAGTTTCATTCAATCTCAACTTACTTTAGTAATTTGAACCGTTTCCGATACGTTATAAACAATTTTAATAGATTTGGTTATTCTTGGTTAATCGTCGAATAAACTTTTGCTTATGTTCACTTATTTTACTTATTTGAGCTGGTTCCGATACGTTATAATCAATTTTAATAGATTTGATTAGTTTTGGTTAGTCATCTAATCAATTTCCGGTTAGTTTCACTTAGTCTCCAATTATTTTAGTCTTTTCAGTCGGTTTCGATACGTTATAATTAATTTTAATAGATTTGGTTAGTTTGTGTTAGTCATCTAATCAACTTTCGGTTAGTTTCACTTAGTTTCGACTTATTTTAGTCATTTGAAATTGTTCCGATACGTTCTAATTAATTTTAATAGGTATGGTTAGTTTTGGTTAGTCGTCCAATCAACTTTCGGTTATTTTCACTTAGTCTCCATTTATTTTACTTATTTGAGCGGCTTCCGATACGTTATGATCAGTTATGCTTGAACCGTGTCGTGACGTCCACTAAAATTTTCCGTGTCGTGATGCGACCTTGGAAACTCACTGTCAAGGGACGAAAGTATTCATCTGAACCGGCTCCGATACGTTATCGTCAAATATAATGTTTCTGGTTAGTTTTCGTTAGTCGCCAAAATTCGGTTCGTTTTGGTTAGTTTGAACTTACTTTAATTTGTGTAACCTATTTCGATACATTTTAGCCCGTTTTGGTGCTTTTGGTTACTTTTGATTAGCTTTGGTTAGTCATTCAATCAACTTTCCGATATGTTATAACCAATTTTACGTTTTAGCCATATTTGGAGCTTTTGGTTAGTTTAGGTTAGATTGGGATAGGTTTGATTTGAGAGTCGTCTTGGGTAGTCGTTCAATCAATATTCAGTTAATTTCAGTTAGTTTTAATTTTAGTCATTTCAATCGGCGCAAATACGTTATAATCGAATTTAATGTATTTGGGTAGTTTTGGTTAGTCGCCAAAATTCTTTTTGTTTTGGTTACTTTTAGCCATTTTTGGAGCTTTTGGTTACTTTCGGTTAGTCGTTTAATCAACTTTCGGTTAGTTTCAGTTAGTGTCAATTTATTTTAGTAATTTGAACCGGATCCGATAGGTTATAACGAATTTTAATTTTTATGGTTAGTTTTGGTTATTCGCCAAATTTCGGTTACTTTGAGTTAGTTTTAACTTACTTTTATTTTTTTAATTTGTTCCGATTAATTTTAACCCTTTTTGTGCTTTTGGTTACTTTTAGTTAGTTTGGGTTAGTCGTTCAATCACCTTTCGGTTAGTTTTAATTTGCTTTAATTTATTTTTGTCATTTGAACCGATTCCGTCCTCTGAAACAGACTAACACGATCTCTCACGTATATTACGTGATGTGCCAAATGTAGCATGCACTTTTTCGTGATTTGATACCCCATAATAGGAAAACAAAAACATTTCCAATGTTAAAATTCTCCAAATTTCAAAGTTACGGAAAAATTGACTTTTTAGGGAAAATGCAAAACATTGATTTCTAGATCAAGAAATTTAAGGTTTTTATTTTTTTTCTCAAAAAGAAATAAAAAAGCCAATTACGAGAATCTACACCAAAAGTTGTATTAGAAAACACTTTGGAAACGATGATTCTATTACTGGATAATCGAATAGTCTGAAGCAACCAAACTTTCATACATTAAAGAGGGAGGGATATGAGCAGAACTTACCAAACAATGGCATCGATCCGATTGAATAATAATATGACGAATTGGTGATTTTTTGATTTTCAGTTTGACAAATCTACTTTATGCGTACGTGTCAGCAAAGACAATACTACTACGAGTATTGTCTTTGGTGTCAGCTAACGCATAACTATTTTCAAGAAAACTATCTCAGATTCGTAAACCAGTTCAACCAACCAACAAGTTCAAGGTCTTCCAACGACGACTGAACGGGGGCTCATTTTTGACTTTCCTTGTATTTTTGAAAAATTTCAAAATAGCCAATCCAGGTATTTTCTCAAAAACATCCCAAAAAATCATTTGAACCAAATACAAAAGAGTTACTCTATGAATATGGTGTTTTTTAAATGAAACATGCCTTTTTTTGTACGTTTCTTGGAGAAAATGCAAATTTTTATGTCCGTTTTCATAATAATTAATATTGCGACCAGCTGCTTTTATTAAATTTTAATGTTATATGAAAGATAATGTTAGTTTAACCTATTTGTATACTATAGTAGTATAGGCAATACACATAAAACTCCCTTTAAATCCTTCAAAATAAAAAATGATACAATTTAATCTTATTGAAATGAGATATTCCTTAGATGAGAAATTACAAATTGTTAGTCTGTTCTATAAATGCCAAGAAATGCAAGATAAGCAAGAAGAAGATTTGATGCAAATTTTCATAGAAATAAATCCGCCAACACAATTTTAAGGATAAAAAAACCTGTATGAGGAAAATAAATGCATGATAGAAGAAGAAATCCTCTAAGAAAAAGTAATCGAGACCTTGCCATTTTGAATTTATTTTCGAGTGAGTTCAACTAGATCAATTTACCGGATACACTTCGGGACAATCAGTGCGGAGGTGTAAGACGCAGAAAAATTATCCATGGAACTGATCACAGGACTTTAAAAATTCATAAATTTGAGCTCGAGCCTTTTCGTATCCTACGACTTTAACATCTAACACCCGCACAAAAAAACTTCGGTTCCAAATTGTAGCTCGGCAAGACGACAAAGACCCTAATTTATTCAAGGATATTGGAAACCTAAGATAGTTTCGGACTATTAAATTTCAAGGCAAGGCTTGATGTTTGGTGTAGCATCAAAAAATATTTTGGGTCCAATATTTTTTAGCGGGACATTAAATGGACAAAAATACCATAAGTTCATAGAAAACGAAAATGAAAATTTTTGAAAGATTTGCTGGTGGCAGAATATCAAAATTAGTTTAACAGCATGATAGAGCACCCCCGCATGCTGTACGTGACGTTGTTCACTTTTTAAGCCGACGCTATAATGAATGGATTGGGCGAAATAGAACATATCCTTGGCCACCAAATAGGCCCCGACCTTTCAGTTTTATACACATTTCTTTGGGTCCATTTAAAGCACACGTTATACAGACACCGAAAACAAAATATTGAAGATGTTATGCAAAAAGCCTTAATTAAATAAATCTCTTAAACCAGGAAAGTCACATTTTAACAGCCAGTTTAGAAAGGCTACAAAGAGAATATCAATCTTGTTTCGAGAATAACGGGGGTCAGATTGAACACTAAACATATTAATGCTTTTATTTTTATTAGTAGAACTTTTATTTTATCCTTAAATGTACAGGGTGTTCCTTAATGGCATGCTAATATTTAAGGGGGTGATTTTTGAACACATTTTAGGAAAAATACTTCATATGAACGTATGTCCTAAACGTCTTAACTTTTGAGATACATGGTGGCAAAGTTTTCAGAAAAAATCTATTTTATATAATAACTGTGATACTATTGTAGGGATCTTTATGAAATTTGGTACATGTATTCTATCTGATGTACAAACAATTTTATTATTTCTACCAGTGGCGTCCGTACGGGTTTTGCATTGAATATTTTTGGGTAAAAAATGGCACGCCACTGCTTTCTCTTAAAATAAAATATATTTTTGAATTTCCCATTTATTTGTGAGCAAAGTTGATCTCTTGATTTTTTTTCGTCCGACGCATGGTTTTCACATAAAAAATAAAAATTGTTTTACTTCAGGGTTAAATCGCTGAAAATCTGATGAGGTGACTGTTGTGTGGAAATCTCTTTTTTTTTCAAGCTATTAAGTTCGTTTATATCAATTGTTAATTAATTCACAAATAAGTAATTGATTTTGGTTTAGGACAAAATAAAAGAAAATTTTCAATGTCAATAATTACCACACTAGAATTTCAGCGAGGATTTCGGATGCAGAAAAACGATGCATCGGACGAAAGAGAACCAAGAGATCAAATGTGCTCAAAAGCAAATGAGAATTTCAAAAATAATTTTAACTTTAAGAAAAAGCAGTGGCGTCCCAATTTTTTCTCCAAAAATATTCAATGCGAAACCCGTACGGACGCCACTGGTAGAAATAATCAAATTGTTTGTACATTAGAAGATGCATCTTGATGTATAGAAGACGTGTACCAAATTTCATAAAGATATCTACAATAGTATCACAATTATTATATAAAATATATTTTGTACTGAAAACTTTACCACCCTCTATCTTAAAAGAAGACGTTTAGGACATACGTTCATATGAAGTTTTTATCTTAAAATGGGTTCAAGAATCACCTTAAATATTAACATGTCATTAAGGAACACCCTGTGTATTTCTATGGAAATTTGCAGTAAGTAAATTTTTTTCTTCTCTTGCATTTTCTAGGTATTTATAGAATAGACTAGAGTTCAAGTCGGAAATAATAGTCAGTGACTCATTTTTAGTTTTAAGGCGCGGCACGAGGGGTAAGGGAAGAGAGAAGGAAATTCCAGTGGCGGATACAATTGCTTTGTAAATTAATATGTTATAATATCTATATAATGGAATAGTAATAAGTAGACTTAGGCAAATATCCACTTAAAAAAATAAAGTTTATGCACATAAATATGCATGATTTTAGTCTAAAATATGCAAACAACGTATATTGAAATTTATTCCTAAGTCTAGTAATAAGCAACAAAATTGTACTACAAACAAATAGTACTATGTATTCATTAAGGCTAGGAAAAAAAGAGTCATGGATGATAAGGGGTTTTTCTTATCATAAAATACCATATTGAAAGTTGCATCGAAAGTTTACATCAAAAATCAATAAAATTCTAAGTTTACTACTCGTTATCGGAGGTTTGATTAGAATTTGATTCAGAATCATTACTATCACTACTTTCGCAACCAACATTGATAATAAGAGGTTCAACTATAACTTCGACCATAGTATCCAAATCCCACATTTTTTGTTTTGCTTTATGACATGTTGGATACACTTCTGCCAATTATCAGCTGTAACGTTATCAACTTCGTTTAACAAACACCGCAAAAATGGTATTTGCACTGAAATTCATATGGTTTCCAAAAGCAGAGTTCAAAAAAGTAAAAATACAAACACACCAGTGTTTATAATATAGGTATATAATTAAAGAAATGCATTCTTAGCATTAATATTAAACATTATCATAATTAAAACAAAAAAAAAAAAAAAAAAAATAAGCGAGTCTGCTAGTACTCGAGACTTATGTGTAAACATATCCTATATCGACATCGGTTGTAAAAAAAATGACAACAGCAAGTTATGTTCCCAAGCGGTAACCCATCCAAGTACTAATCACGCCCGACGTTGCTTAACTTCAATGATCGGACGAGAACTGGCATTTTCAACGTGCTATGGCCGTTACCTGTATATTTTAGCTTGTTCATAGAATAAAAACAAAAATATTCACATTTATAGTATTAGTTAGGATTCTTTAATAATACGTACTGGCATCTTCGGAGCGGATTAATTCACTGCACAAATTCGACACGAAAATCTAATGCCACCAGGAATAATATCAACATATGGGCAGAGCATATTTACCTTTTGATCTTGGGCCGACATTCGTCAATAACCAGCTTTTTCAAATTTTCCTGTTTTAAACGTCTGGGCATCTAAATAATACTTTTGACAGTTCGTTTAATTTAAAATAATATGCTTTTTCATCCTCTAAAATCCGTTTAAAAACGATTTTAATTGGCAAAATTGTATAAAAAACCGAAAATTCGGACTTTTAGGACGATAGCCGTGGCTTCGGACGAATTTGTCGTGGAGTTTGAAGCGAAAATCAATTTAAACTGAACCGTCCATTTAAAACAAGCTGTGATATGGATCCAAATACACCGCGAATATAATATAATAAAACTAATACTTTTGACGGTTCGTTTAATTTTAAATATGCTTTTTTATTATCTAAAATCCGTTTAAAACAATTTTAAATCGCAAAATTGTATATAGTAGTACTGTCCTTTAATAAATTAAACGAACAGTCGAAAGTATTATTTATTAATTATTATATTTGCAGTGTATTTGGATCCATAGCACAGCTTATTTTTAAAGGACGGTTGAATTTAAAATGAATTTTCGCTTCAAAATCCACGACAAATTCGTCCGAAGCCACGGCTAACGTCCTAAAAAAGTCCGAATTTTCGGGTTTTTATACAATTTTGTCATTTAAATCGTTTTAAAACGGATTTTAGATGATAAAAGAGCATATTATTATTTTAAGTTAAACGAACTGTCAAAAGTATTATTCAGATGCCTAATTTTTATTCCATGACCAAGCTAAAACGTACAGGCAACGGCCATAGCGTGTTGAAAATGCCAGTTCTCGTCCGATCACTGAAGTTAAGTGCTTTTGGTTACTTGTAATTAGTTTTGGTTAGTCATTCAATCAGCTTTCGATTAGCTTTAGTTAGTTTTAAATTATTTTAGTAATTTGAACCGATTCCGATACGTTATGGTTAATTTTAGTTAGTCGGCAAAATTCGGTTAATTCAAGGTCGTTTCACCTTACCCTAATATTTTTAATCTGTTCTGATATGTTTTACACCATATTTTGGTGCTTTTGGTTACTTTTGGTTAGTCGTTCACTCAATTTTCGTGTAATTTCAGTTAGTTTTAATTTATCTATTTTGAACCGGTTCCAAAACGTTATAACCAATTTTAGTGTTTTTGGTTAGTCACCAAAATAAGGTTAATTTGAATTAGTTTCAACTTACTTCAATATTTTTTATTTTTTCGATAAGTTTTAGTCCGTTTTGGTATTTTTAGCTAGTTTTGGTTAGCTTTGGTTGGTTATTCAATCAATTTTCGGTTACTTTCAGTTAATTCCAATTTATTTGAGTCATTTGAACTGGTTCCGATACGTTAAAACAATTTAAACGTTTTTGGTTAATAATTTAGGTCGTCGCACAAAATTCGGTTAATTTGGGTTAGTTACTTATTTTATTCTTAATCTGTTCCGATACGTCTTAGCCCTTTTTGGTTACTCTTGATTAGGTTTGGTTAAGTTTAGTTAGTTTTAATGTCATTTGAACCGGATCCGATACGTCATATCCAATTTTGATGTTTTTGGTTAACTTTAGTTAGTCGCCAAAATTCGATTAATTGTTAGTTTCAACTTGTTTTAGCCCCTTTTGATGCCTTTGGTTACTTTTGGTACATTTTGGTTAGTCGTTCAATCAACTTTCGGTTAATTTCAGTTAATTTTAATTCAGTTCCGTTACACTATAACCAATTTTAGGGTTTTTGCTTAGTCACCAAAATTCGGTTAATTTACGTTAGTTTTAACTTACTTCAATATTTTAAATCTATTTCGATGCGTTTTAGCGTGTTTTGATGCTTTTAGTTACTATTGGTTAGTCGTTCAGTCAACTCTCAGTAAAGTTCAGTTAGTTTTAATATATCTTAGTCATTTGAACCGGTTCCGGTACGTTATAATATATTTTGGTTAGTTTTAGTTGGTCGCCAAAATTCGGTTAATTTGGGTTAGTTTTAACTTATTTCAAGATTTTTAATCTATTTCGATATGTTTTACCAGTTTTGGTGCTCTTATTTACTTTTGGTTAGTTTTGATTAGACATTAAATCACCTTCCGATATGTTATAAGCAATTTTAATGCTTTTGGTTAGTAACCTTAATTCGGTTAAATTGGGTTAGTTTGGGTTAGTTTGGGTTTTAACTTACTTCAATCTTTTTAATCTATTTCGATATGTTCTAGCCCGTTTTGGTGCTTTTAGTTATTTTTGGATAGTCATTGAATCATCTTTCGGTTACTTCCAGTAAGTTCCAATTTATTTTAGTCATTTGAACCGGTTCCGATACGTTATAAGCAATTTTAATGTTTTTGGTTAGTCCCCAAAATTCGATTAATTTGGGTTAGTTTTGACTTACTTCAATATTTTAAATCTATTTCGATACATTTTAGCCCGTTTTGGTGCTTTTGGTCAGTTTTGGATAGTCGTTCAAATAGTTTCAGTTAGTTCCAATAATTTATTTTAGTCATTAGAACCGATTCCGATACGTTATAATCAATTTAAGTTTAAATAAACAAGCTAACACGATCTCTCACGCGTACGACGTTATGTGTGGCAAATGTAGCATGCACTTTTTCACGATTTGAGGCCCTATTTAGGAAAACAGAAACATTTTCAATGTTAAAACAAGACGATAACCTAAACCCGCAAGCGCGACTATGCAACAGATCTCTCACAAGGTACATGCTCGTTTACTGTTGCAACGTTGCGACCTCCGCCCGACGGTCGAAAAATATCAGTACATTTACGTCCATCGATCGCGAACCTCTGTTAAAATACAGCTGCTTCAAATGCTTCGCGTAACGCGCGTATATGGGCCACAATCAATTTGGCAGCGGTGCACGTTTTATGTCGGGACGCTGTGTCCGCATTTAGAACAAGCGGCATTTTGCGTGCATTTCATACCAGATTTATTGTTAAATATTAAATATTACTTTAAGCCGCTCACGTTGGTCTGTTTTCGAACTAGTGACTGACGTCACTGACTATTATTTCCGTCTTATACTATAACAATCTGTAACTTCTCATCTAAGGGTACCTCATTTCGACAAGAATAATTTTTCAATTTTTTTCGACTTTGAAGGATTTAAAAGTAACTTTGCCTGTATTGTAACACAATTTGTTAATTGATTAGCAAACGGTTGATATGCCAGGTTCGCTCAGCGGTTTTAATTTTATTTAAAGGCGTGGGTCGAAAAGTTTGCACTTGGACGAAGGCGCCACACTGAAATTAGGGCAGTAAAATTTGAAAATATACCCTAGATAAGAATATCGTCAAATTTAGAAATAAAAGGTATTAATGAAAGGCACTTTTGAAACAAACTTACCAAAATAAACATCAGGATTCCAGTTAAACTATTTATTCAAATCTTAAATGCTTTCATAAATACTCTAAAGACAACTAATTAAGTAGAGTTAATGGTATCGATCATAGACTAATGAGAAGATTCTCCAAAATATATATCATCTGACTTATCAGATTACTAAGTCCTAATCTAGATCTTATAACATTAATATTGCCCAATTTTGCTCTAACTAATTGCTAAATTCATAAATTTCTGACTAAACGCAGTCAATCGTGAAACCCCATAGATAGGAACAATTTCACTAAACTAAAATTATTCTAAATTAATCCCATGGCAGCGATAATATCATGAGACCAATATGCAGGTAAGAAAAATATACTAGGTCAAAGAGTTAACCTGTGAAGGGAAATTCGAAGTTAGCTCAGTTCGATACCGGTATTAAGGCGAAAAATTAAAGTTGCAAATATCATTTATGTGAGAGAATTTACTTCCACGAGGCTTACAGCCAATTGCAGTCAAAATAAATCAACTATCATAACATTAGCGAAATACATTCTCCACTCGAGACAATATGTAATTATGGACACTTATAAATTGTAGTACAGTTTAATACCTAGGTAACCAAGAAATAAAGTCTTGTCAACATTGTGACATTGTTAACACCCTCCTGTTTTTTTGTAATGTTTATTGTAAACACTGAACAAATAAAAAATACATATCTATCTTTCATTCATCTTCTCTTATTTTTCCATTATAATGCAATTAACGGAAAAGTGTACTCGTTTTGTTTCAAGAAAAAGTTATATGTATTCCTATGTAAAGAATTCGATAAATTGATTAAATGATAGAGGGAGATCTTCGAATTACATTTTCGCAGGGGAAACAATCACAATAGTTTCTTTGTATCGATAGGCAACCTAACCTATTCAAAATAAGTTGACTAATTAAAACTCTAGACGTACGACACTTTATTACACCGAACAATCAACATAACCGTCTGGTGAACATGAATTTTATAAATGCCTTATTACGCCGACAAAAGGTTACTACTTCCGAAATTTGATAATAAAACGAATTTTCTGTGAGGTCTCCTTAAAATTTAGATACTTATACGTTTCCTTGAATTTTAAAAAAAGCTTGTAATAATTTTACTAATATTAAGGCTGTTTTCTTTATGTATACTTTGTTTAAGTGCCGAAGAGAAATTGGAGAAAATAAAATGCAAGAAGACCGTTAATTAGGGGAAGATTGAAAATATGGTCGTTTGGATTAAAGATGATAATATGTAATTCCGAAATTTCAACTTTTTACGCTTACTCCATGTTTGTGATGAAGATATAAGCAGAATTTATTTGTTTATTTATATTATTAGAAGTATGTGTCTGTGAGACACGTACTTGCAAACTTAAAAATAGAAGCTGAGTTGCAAAAATTTTCCACGGTTTTTTTTAACATTAAACTTCTTAAAAATTTTAAAAATTTAAAATTGACACTAAAAAAGTATTAGGAAAAATTTGGTTTTTAAAAATTCATATATTCAATTTCTAGTCATTCAATAATTAAAAGAACTGATTTAAGGAATAAAGTTTCAACAAAAATTGAAGAAAAACTTAAGAATCTCTTGCAACACGAATAAAACTTTTTCTAACACTTCGTAGATAGCTTTTTCATATTATAAGCTGTGTTTATTTTTTTTGTACGTTAAATACTTATTAAGAAAATACTTATGCCAATTCGTGGTGAGGGGCGGTAAAATCCAAATTGATAGGGGTCTGAGAAACAGATAGTTCTGGTTAAGGGTTAGTACAGATTTTATTTGCTTAAAATAATTAGTTTATCATAGTATAATTTTTTACCTGTGATATTTATTCAAAATAACTATTCGAAAACTAAAATCAAACTCAAACTCAAAATGATTTGTTGTACAAAGGATGAATTCTTAGTGACAAAGCTCGAAAAGCTAAAAGAGAAAGTATATAAATATTAAAAATTTAAAATTGAAAATTGGAACTAAAATACATTAAAACTAAACATATAGAAGACAATCGATTATATGCAAGCTAAAATTGGTCTTGAAGAAACTCATTCACATCATAATAGGCTCTCGCAATAAGCAGTTTTCACTTCTCGTCTAAATTTGGATCTATTCAATATTTGACTTGTATTTTGAGGAAGATGGTTAAATAATTGGCAGCTATCATAGACTAGAGATTTTCTCACTCTAGGAGTATTATACGCAGTCTCAGGGTCCGAATGTCGCATCTAAACTTTTTATGAAGAAGACATACAATCTCCCATATGTACAACGAAGGCAACGTTAAAATATTTTCCTGCAAAAATAATGATTTGCAAGAATCTCTTGGTCTCACACCACAAACATAACGCAGGACAGACAATTTAGCCTTCAATTTGTTGATGTGCGAGTTAAATTTGAAACTATCGCCAATGTAAATTCCCAGATATGTTGTGCTTTGTAGGTTATTTACAACATTTTGCTCAATATATACATTGTCTAATTTACACTAAAAAGACATTACGTCAGTTTTTTCCCATTAACACATACTTATTTGCACAGCATCATTCCTTAATTCTAACCAAGTCATAATTTACAGACTCATTCAGGGCATTAGGTTCATGGTTGCTTTAGAGTATTGTTGCATCGTCCGCAAAAAGAGTAAATTTTCCTGCTATTTCCAAGTCCCCAGTATCATTAAAATATATCAAAAGCAGAATCGGTCCCAGCACTGAGCCTTGTAGAACAACGCTGGTCACCATTTGTTGCTCTGACACGCTATCATTAAGGATGCCTAATTGAAGCCTTTCCCCGAAATAGGTTCGCAACCAGCTCAAAGTAGTTCCCCTAAACCCATAAGACGGTAGCTTCTGAAGCAAAATTTCGTGATTCACGCACATCGGATCGCCCTTATTAAGCGTGAAGTAAAGTTTCTCCAGAAAAGCAAATATAGCGTCATTAGCTTCGTGGTCAGCTTAGAAACCAAATTGCTCTGAGCTTAAAAAATCGTGCCATTTCAGAAAACTACTTTTCTTTTCTTTGCGATTTTCTCAACAACCTTGGGCAATGCAGATAGCAAGGCAATCGGCCTATAGTTCGTGGGGCTGTTCTCATCACCCCTTTGTAGAGTGGCACAATCAAACACCTCGGAAATGTAGCCGAGGCAAAATAATCATTTATACAATGCGCTAGGACCTCTAACGCACCATCTGGAAGCCTTGCAAGTAACACAACTGAGATACCGTCCCACCCCGGTGCCTTCTTGCTTTTTTATGGCGGAAAACACATCTTTAAACTCCTGAATTGTTGTGGGTGCAAAGAAAAATGAATTTGAACATACCCTGTATATTCTCCTATACCTACTGAAGTGTGCCTAGAATGCTGGATCATAAAAGTAGAATTTTCTAATGTAATGAAGAGCTCGCATGTTTTCAGCCGAATCATGCGGAATCATTTGCATATAGGTACTATAACACTACCACTTCAAGCACTTGAAGAGGAACAAGAGCGAGTTACTTGATAATGCTGTCTATCAATTTCAGAAGGTGACCAGTTCTCCGACACTCCCCCGGTAAACGAAATCTTAACGCTACCATTTACAGATAGAAAATGGACATTTACAAACTTACATAAAAGGTTTGTACTCGCAAAACGCGATCTTTCTCTTACCTGTATATAGTCCTTATCGTTGTGGACAAACTCATGCATAAATGCATTAATATTATAAATAAAAATATTTGAAACTCTCCGATTATAAGCGAGTGGCGAACCAATTACAATCACATTGCTTTTTAATGACAAAGATAGAAGACTATTCAAGCTTTCATCTCCAATGGGTAGGTGTACCTCGTAACACATTTTCACAACCTGAGAAGATAAAAATAAAATCATCCTTACAAAAGGATCCACTAACAGTTAAAGCTTCCTCTATCAGCTCGTTCACCAAAAGTCCATTCTTATGCTGACTGTTCATATCGAATTTCGCCTTAGTGTAAGATTTCAACAATACGTTGCAGTTCCTGACAATATAATAATTAAAACTTGGGGTTTTCTGCTGGGTTTGTGGATATTGATCATTTTAAGATATGATGATATGGTGATTTAGCTGATTTTGGAACAGGATAATTATGCTGATTAAAATTCATGATAAATTCCGATTGCATCATCTTTTTAAGATCGGTCTCCAGCCTTTGGTTTACAATTTCGAAAGTTTTAATAATCACTATCATATTTCCGTTAGTCCGTAAACTCCTTAATAATGTTATTCAGTTTTAATTCCAATTCGTTGCCTGATTGCAATTCCTTTGCAATTGTTGTTCCGCCAATTTTAACTTTTTAACTTCGTCGGAGAATTCTTTTCTTTTCTTTTATAGCTGAGCTTCGGCCTCAAAAACTTCTTCATCGAAAACCAAAGTGCTACGACGTAAACTCTCGATATGTTTAGTTCTTTCCACAAGTTCTTTTGTTTTATCTTGCAAGCTTTTATTTAATTTTTTATCTCTTTCGTCCCCTCTATCTTCCTCGGCTTGACAAGCCGCTGAACAATAAATTTTGTACCCGCCAAGCTTCACAACATCACCCATACGTGCCAGATAGCTTGGATGGAATACACTTTAGCACATAACATAACAGAAATTCAACCCAGACTAACCCAAACTAAGTTTTAGTAATTAGAAACTAGTTACATTTTAAAAAGACCCAGATATATATTCGGTACTATAATGCTATTCACTTGAAACGCATACGAAACATTTTTAGTCGAAATTTTAATTTACTTATCAGCAAAATTAAAAAAAACTTTTAATTAGGTAGTCGGCCTCAAAAACTTCTTCATCGAAAACCGAAGTGCTACGACATAAACTCTCGATATGTTTAGTTTTTTCCACAAGTTCTTTTGTTTTATCTTGCAAGCTTTTATTTAATTTTTTATCTCTTTCGTACCCGCCAAGCTTTACAACATCACCCATACGTTCCAGATAGCTTGGATGTAATACACTTGAGCACATAACATAACAGAAACTCAACCCAGACTAACACAAACTAACTTTTAGTAATTAGTAACTAGCTACATTTGAAAAAGGCCCAGTTATACAATGTGTCTAAAAAAGTAAAAAAAGTGGTTTCTCAGAAAATTTTATTCTTGATAAAAGTTGGTGCTTGCCTTAAAACAATAAATGAGTATTTCAGATTTTGAGTACTGCTTTTAGTGTGGAAGCAAATTTCATTTCCCTTAATCGCGTCAAGGAGAAAGTACCTTAACTTATACAGATACAGCAAAATCTTATGAGGAAAAGTTCTTCTAAAATAAAAAAATAATATAAATATGAAATTTGAGTTAAGTACATCAACTTTTAATTTCTCTATTTTTTCTCGATTTTATTCTTAAATGTTACGCTACTGATGACTGTTTTAATCTTTTGTTACTAGTATATTTCCCAAGCAACTTCAAAATTTATTTATGATATGGGTTAGTTACATAGTTGCATAATGTTTCAGTTTTTCCAGAGATAAATGCCAGTTTAGGTACCAGTGTGTTGCAATTCACATTTAAACATTTTTGATCCAAAATAATTGTCCACAATAATTACAAAATAAAATTGGAATGACTGACTAATTTTTTTTGTTTTTATTCCAATTGCACGGCCTACTCTTCAAAACCAAATATTTTATATGGCTTCTTAGGATACTTGGGCATATCTTACTAATCGGATGCAAATGATAAATAAATTATTAGTTGCTCTACATGAAATGAAAATAGTTGGGTCTATTCATGATTTTGATTAGAAAACATTTTGAACCAAAAGTGTTTAAATTAACTGGCTATTATCTCTAGAAAAACTGCATCATTATGCAACTATGTAACTAATTTCTATCTTAAATTAATTTTGAAGTTTCTTGGCAAGAATACTAATAACAAACGAACAAAATATGCACCAGTGGCGCAACGTTAAAGAAAAATTAAAAGTTAACTTAACTCAAATTTCATATTTAGATAATCTTTTTAATTTGGAAGAAGTTTTCCTTATAAGATTTTGCTGTATCTTTGTAAGTTAAGGTACTTTACTCTAGACACGATTTTGGAAAAATGACAATTGCTCTCTCACTACAAGCAATACGAAAAATTTGAAATACTCATTTATAGTTTTAGGGCAAGCACCAAATTTTATCAAGAATAAAATTTTCTGAGAGACCAATAATAAAGAAGTTTTCCATATGTTGCATACTTTTTTGGACACACTGTATATTCGATACTATACTGCTGTTCACTTGAAACGCATACAAAACATTTTTAGTCTAAATTTTAATTTACTTATCAGCAAAATTAAAAAAAACTTTTAATTAGGTAGTAAGTAAATACCTAAATATTTTGTAAATATTCATTTGTTTCGAAAAATTACGATCAATTGTTTTTTTTTGTTTGCTACATTTAAATGATTTTTAGTGGAAATGTAAAAATGAAATTCAGGGGTTTTCCGTTTTGTCCCAAATAGATATGCCATTTTCAAGATAAAAGGTGACTTTTTTTGTTGATTAAGCTGGAACTCTTAAATAAGCTTTACTTAAAAAAAATACTTATACAAACTTTGCAAAAGTAACTGTTCACTGTATGGTGATGTAGCAGAAACGAGTTTTGCTTTACTAATATTCAGTAATTTTTTAACCACCCTGTATATTGCGAATTTATTTATTTATTTACTTAAAAGCGTAGAGTTATGTCAGCGAAGGGGATATTAGTAATTTATTTTTATGGTAAATAATGCTTATTTAAGGGTTTCAGTCTAATAAATACAAAAACGTAGTTCAGGAGAAGTCCCGGAAAATATTAGTGTATCACAATCAGATAAACCAGACAGAATAGGATTTGATATAAAGAATAATAACTTTATGCGTTATCACATGAGACGGAAACTTGACTTGCATTTTAGCAAGAAGGGGACATTTTCAACATTTTATTATTATTTCAGTGTTAAGAATTCCTTCCGATTGCTGATTGCCCTGACGGCTGATTTAAAATAAAAATACTTACTTAGATAATACAAATAGAAACGGGTTTTCACTCTCTTTTTTAATACGCTTGCGCTTAGTTTGCATCGGTAGATATTTTTGCAAAAAAATCTAAAGCGGTGATAGGTACGAGAATAATGCAAAATATTGTCATATATTATTATCTGGGCTTAAATAATATATTAATATAATATTAATTTCTATAAAAGGTCAGTTGCCTTCATTTTTGCATAATAGAACAAGAAATCTTTTATATAAATAATGTAAAGTATTCGTGTTAAAACTAAACATCAGAAAAGTAGACGCAAGGAGTTTGATCGGGGACATTAACCGTTATTTGGAAGAGTCAGCAAGAAAGTGCAAGTTCGATAGTAATTAACCCGGATTGACATATTGGGCAAAAGTAATAATGGCCGCAGTAAGTGGGCGGTGCAATAGTTGCGAAAATTGATGAATGTACAAGTTATCGCTGATTTTGGGAAACAGGAGGAACAAATGAAGTCTAAGTATGAATGGCTAGTTAGAAAATGAAACATAGTGGAGAGTATGGTAAAAAGAGAAAGAGATAATTTTAAGGAATGTGAAAATAACAATGAGCAGTAGAAAAAGGCGTGAATGAATGATAGGAAGAAAAAATGGAATGGAGAAAGGAGAAGGCAGCTAGCGAGGAGTGAGTCGAGAGGAAGACTACTCGAGTGTTGACAGCCGTTACGGGTAGTCGAGAGTTGGCGAAAGTCCAAGTCGAGAGTTGACGAAAGTCCAAGTCGGGAGTCCGATGAAAAAATAGTTTGTGTAAGTCAAACTCGCGGTTCTAAGTGAGAGTGTAAACAGAGGGTCGAGAATAAGTGGCAGCCCAAGTCGATCGAGATCTAGTGGAACTCCGAAGCAGCCAAAGACGTTCAGTAGGAGAGTCTCCCTTTCGAGCCGAAACCGGGTTGAGGGTTGGGGACTTGACGCTAGGACCATCCTAGAATTGCTTTTAGGGAAACAGAGATGTAAGTCAACATTATTATATTATAAATTGTGTATCTATTAAGTTAACACCCCTGCATTGAAATACCTCCGCAGCCGAGCGAGTAAATTATTAGTATTTAGGCAGTAGTAAATAAATTAGTGTTTTGGGAATAACGGCGTTTTAATCAAAGGAAGTTAGACCTACCCATTCAGGGTAAGATCTCCTTTATAGTTAACACTCCCGCAGCTTTAGCCTCCTAGCGTGACATGGTGGAGGCGCCG
Source organism: Pissodes strobi (assembly GCA_016904865.1). Lineage (NCBI taxonomy): Eukaryota > Metazoa > Arthropoda > Insecta > Coleoptera > Curculionidae > Pissodes > Pissodes strobi. The sequence continues at coordinate 50,648 of MU188315.1, forward strand.
GGAAAAACGAAAAATAAAAGAACAGAGAGTGCAAATGTCATATCGAAATTCAAACATGATACTCCAAAGAAAAGATTCGAAAGGTAAAATGGTAGGTACTCCAAAAAAGAAAATAGGAAAACGAACAGTAAGAGAAAAAAAATGAAAACTTTGCCATCCATCACTTCAAATATGAATATTGTGAGAATTAAAAATCCCATCAGCCAGCCTTATCGCTAAAAATAACTTTATTTACAAAACTATGGTTGGTTCTATGTCTCTTCAAAGATGCAGTGGAAAATTTTACATAGCAACATAGTCAGCTACAGACATAGCGTAAACTTTTTGAATATGGTAGGGGTGAAGCAACTGTTCTTGAAGAACAGCATGTACTACCGTTTTAACAATATTAGATGCTGGTCATAATTTCCGAACACTGGTACATCGGTCATCTTCCAAGAAATGTAATACCAGTTCTTCAGTTTCATCAGTCCTTGTGCATCTTGTCCGCCTGACTGCACCACGTTGTGATTGAAAGATCCTGAGGAAAAATCACTGAAGCAAAATATTACAATTCTACTATTTTAGCATACTAGTGTGAGGCGCTTCTGTTCGGTTCAGCTTTCATCGCTATCAGATGGTTAATTTTAACCATTCCAATGATTTTATCTCGGGCGCCACCCATTGGATTAACGTGGTAAATGGCCCACAGTGGACCGGGCAGCTTGTGACAGTGGAGAAACGGCAAACCAGGGGTCTATTGCGCATGTCAGTACTGGTTGCAGGCTGCATTCGAAACTTTCTTAATATTAGCAGGATAGGAGTCAGAAAGAAGACAAACAATTTTAAAAACCTAATGCAGCATCTCTATTGCTAACCTGAAACACAAATCATGGTTTACTCAATGCCCTGATGAAACCTATGCTAACCTAGAGTATCAAATAAAGAGTTACCAAGGTATCATCATGATTGCCCTAATGAAACTGATGCCAACCTAAAGTATTAAAACTTAACTAAAGGATTACGAGATTAGTATCATGAATGCCTGTATGAAACTTAAACTAACCTAAAGTTATCACGGTCTACGCGAGTCCAAGCTCCAGGATCTCGCCTTCCAATTGGTCCAACAACGGTACAAAATAGCTCCGCCTGACATCGTACTGACGGATACACGCGGCCTGATGCGTAGAAGATTTGCGGAAACTTGAAGCGATGGCGGTAAGGATTGATTGAAGGAATTAATTGCTGTAATCTGCTTCTATCTGCGGTGATATGTCTCACTTGCTGGTAAAGGTTTTTCCGATCTAAATTGGGAGACCAGGGTATTGTCATCTGCAAAGCTGTAAATAAGTTAATTGATTATTGGGCAATTTGTTCTGCTTAATAATATAAAAGTGGGTACCCGGTTCGTTTTTTAGATACACCCGAATTTTAAATTCGTATGTCAGCAGGTCATTAATATAAATGAGGAGCAGAGTTGGTGCAAGTATTGCACCCTGAGGCACGCCCGCGCCCGCGTTAATGGTGAATGTGTCTGAGATGTATCCATCAACTGCAACGAGCAGAGATCGTTTCTTAAGGAAACTGGCCAACTAGCTGCAGAGAGGCTGGCAGTCCGAAAGACGGCTGTTTGTTGAACAATCCATCATGCCAAACTCTGTCGAATGCCTTAGAAATATCCAACGCAATCGCTCGAGATTTTCTGTTGTTCTCAATTGCCCTACTCCATATACGAGTGACATAGGTCAATATATCTCCCGTTGATCTCTCTTTGCAAAAGCCGTGTTGGTTATCGCTAATTAATCTGTTGGTTTCAAGGTACCTACTTGAGTAGTTGTTGATTCACTACACACACGTTCCATAACTTTGAAAATTATTCGAAGCAAGGCAGTTGGGCGACAGTTTGGGGCGTGGTTTTCTTGCCTTTTTTGGAACAGATTGCACTCGAGCGACTTTCCTATAAGGTGGATAAATCCCTTTTCGGTAACACAGAGAAAAATTCTGGAAAAATGGATGTTAGTTCGTTCGAGAATGTAAAACATTCTCCTCCTTTTGGTAATGCCTTAACAAATTGTTTCAGTAACCCCAATTCAATGCCAAGTGGAGGAAGGTGGAAGTAGTATCTACAAAATGCCCCCTTGCAATATTTTTAACTCCGGCCAGCAAGGCTTTTCTTAATGGCCATTCTCTTTTTTTCGTAGGGTTCGTTTCTGTTGCGACTATTCCATTCGCAGATAAACCAAGGAAACTCTGTGTAGCCACTTTGTTGGTTAAGCAACATGGAAATTACTATTAAATCCCCACAATTTGTGATCTAAGCAACAAATTTTAATCAAGCCCAGCTCAAGTTTTTCATAGGAATAGACCAAATATCCAACGGGCACCGAAGCATACTTATTACAGTTGTATAGAAGAACGGCTTTTAGGCTTCTTTTCGACAAATCAATGAAAAGTCCCAATTGTTCTGGCTTTACCCTATTCTAAAACTTAACAGAGTTCCAGGGACATCACTACAATAAATAAGGTCACCTTCTTCAGAGAAATATGGCAGTCATGGCACAAATTATTTTTGTTTACTTCCATATCAATAAAAGAAGTACACGGAGGCAACAATTTTTTTTCTTTTTATTTTGATACTAAGACTTCTGCTGAGTCTTTTGGAAGCTTTAGGTCTCTAACTAAATCATTCAGTTCAGGTTGAGTGAAAAAATTCGGTTTGCTTGTGCCAGGGTTGTAGCAATCACTGTCATTATCACTATCACATGGTGGAGGATTTGGTTCAGAGTCAACTTAAATATCACCCAGAACACCTGGAGAAGAAGGTATTGGTACTTCGGGTCCAAGAGGTATAGGGCAAATGGTAGATAAAATGTCGGGATAAGAAACCTCTTTTTATTTTTTCAATTGAAACCTTGCACGTTACAAGAGCAAAATAGCGGTCGTTCAATGACCATTGGTATTCCATAATGAAAGGACTGTTTTTTACCCTGAAACCACTGTCTTAGTTTGTCAACACAGGCGGCACAAACCTTACGCGCAGCCCAAGGCTTAACTTAATTACCTAATTTAATGCCGAACATGCAAAGTATACTATTCTAACAAAATCAAAAATGTGTGTTTGTTGGTTTTCATCTGTATAGTTACCACAAATATAGCAGAAACAATCTGGTAAATTACGACATCCTCTGAAATCCAATCTTCATGAATAACTGTTAAAAAGATAACACCACAAACAGCATGCGATCAGCACAGGGAAACAACAAATTGAAGGAGAATAACAACAGTAAAACGGTGGGAAAGTAGAGCAGTGGCAACAGATAGGCTCTAATGGGAAAGATGTACAGTGAAAGGTAAAAGAAGATAGTGAGCTAGAGTCGGAAAGTGATGCAGTTTTAACCAGATTACTCTAGTTTTAGTAAGTACAGCTCTCCAGTGTAAAAGTGCTACTTTACTGCAAAAGCTGTATTACTAATATTTTTTGTTACCAAAATAAAACTTATTGGGAATATTTGGAATTTTCCTTGAACTTACATAATTTAAAAAAATTCGCGAATCAGTCAAAACTGTTCATGCTGTGTGTAAGAAAACAGAACGTGATGGAATTGTTTTTCTATTTTTCCCATAATCAGTAGTAAAAATACTATAAAAATCACGGGTAATATTTGAGGCAGTTTTTACTTCGCAGACCTGTTTAATATACTTCATGTAGCTACGTACGCGTTAAAATGTTTAAAAAGTGGAGTAAATCAAGTAACATAAAATATAGAATTAATATTTTATCTTGTATTAACTACGCAAATAATATAGTTTTAGAGAATCAGTGAATATACTCGGCGGCAATGGGCATTTGAAAGCAAACTAATCCAAACAACAAGATTCTACTAGAAAGGCAGTAATATAAATACCTATTTTATAATGGAAATAAATTATTCGATAATCAGATTAAATTATTTGATCATTAGTTGAATGGAATAGCAATTTAAATATTTTTATAAGTAAAACGGATGAACGATTATCAAAATAGATAGCCGGTTTGAGATCTGAATATTTTGCTGGTCAGTTAAGCCTTTTATATGTATTTGGTACATTTTGAAGAAAAACAGCTTTACAAAGTGAGTAAAGTACAATAAGCTAACAATTTATTGTAATTATTTTTTTTCAAACAAATGTTAAAAACACATTTCTTTTTTTATTCCTATACACGCCGATCCAGTAGTGGTAGTGGTTGTGGTAGCGGTCGTGAGGAATTGGCGATTGGGGACCTCTGTCTTTGCAACATGGGGTCGTAACCCTTAAGGTTCATTTGCAAATGAATTTTATCGAGGGATACCGATACCCAGTAGTTAATAATAAGAATATATAGCTTTTAGATTTTATTGAAATGTACCGATTTTTGCAAGATGTTCTAAAGTTATACCTACTTGTATTTTTAATTTTTGTTATATTGCGTTTCAATAGTTTTGAATAAACGCAATGAATTAATTGTGAAACCTCAAACAGTCAATAAGATCAAAAATTATTTTTTTAAGTTTTATAAAATAGGTATAGTTTAAAATGCTTACTATTCAAAGTTTATATAAATTGTTCTCTTAATGTGTTCCAGCTACTTAGAGATAACAGGAATTGTTTGAAGTTTGGTGTAATAGGCATTAAATTCTTGAAAACTGTATAAATAATTCTGGTTAAATATTCATATACATTACTCAGTTATTTGTACACACGTACCATTGTGTACCATCATTTACCATCAGAATTCGAAAATCTGACCCACGGGCCCGATTTAATTCGTCTTTCTCATCAGAGATCTTTCCTGCGATACGGCGGACATTTTAATGGCATAACCGTGTTCGAGCCGAGAATTAGGCAAAAAACAACAGGACATCAATTAGATGACTTTTTAGGGGACCATTTATTTATGAATGACGACAGATTCTTTTTTTTATGTCCGCGTGTATTTTTGTTAGTTAAAGGGTCGTATGTTTTCTGCATTTACCTGGCATCGATTCCGCCCGTTTGAAAACAAAAAAAAAGCATCTGCTTTTTTCGTTTTAAAACATGCATTCGGACTTAATGCACTTCTATCCGATAGTCGATCATTTTTGTTTTGCGTCCTTTGTAACAGTCGTTTCAGCAATTGGAACCTTACCTAATGTTAAAAATACAGACACTAAAAGAACACTTGAATTATGTGCATATTTTTCTTAAAAAGTTTTAGTATATTTGATAGTATAGCTAGCTTTGGTTTTAAACAGCAGTATTCAATTTGAATCTTAGAAAAATTGTTTGAAATAAGCAGATTCTTATTGCTTGAGTCTCACTTTGATTATAGCCAGATTTTAATTTAGATTAAAATTTGCTTCATCCAGAGGACCTATTTTCAATTGAGTTGGCCTTTGCAAATTTTCGATGCTCAATATATTGTCAAAGATGATACTTGCGACGCTTCCCATCACGTGTCGCAGAGTATATTTCCTTGTGGTGATCCTCTTTGCTCTTTCAGGTTGCGTAGCTCACATGATGATGAATAGAATAATAACTAGCTAACTTCGAGACAAATGTACGTATATTGATGCCCAGGTTTAGTATAAATTGAGGTATGTACCTACTGTTGATAACCATGCTCAAATATAATTTACAAGAAGAGCGTGAAGCGCATGATCATTCATTGAAGACTGATTTGACTCGACCTATTTGGTTCCCTTGAAGCAGTTTGAGGTTCCCCTGAAAGTATTTTTAGTTTAAGTTGGATTTTAAGAGATCTAATTCGATTAATTTATATTGGCTCAGGCTGAGCTGCAGGCTACCAGTGGGGTCACAGGTGGCGGATAGTGAACGGCCTTCAGATATGAAGGTTAGCTGCGAATACATTGAATAAGCAGTCCCCGACTAAGCAGCGGCGATACTGGAGGGTGTGGTGGTTATGCCTTAGGAAAGCATACCCTAGAAAATACCACCGGAACCCAGGGAAAGTATCGTGACATGGCGATTTTTGCCGCCATTAAATAAGCATAGCCTAACCCAGAACTGCCCGAGCATCCATCGGGATAAGTGGACTCCTCGTTAATGCCAACAGTCTCCTACAGAGGGTGGTAGAGTGAAATGAGGCCGCGGCACTCTCTTGCCCTCTCATTGAGAAATCGGTGATAAAGGCGGATGAACTAACATGAGTCAACGGCATGGAAATGCGGAAGGAAGAAGGAACCCACTGCGTTAAAGGTCTCTCAAGACTGTCCGGAGAACGTTTATGGGATGACGAAAACTTTAATAGATATTGTGCCGAGCAATCCAGCTAGTAACTGGCGGTACCCGGGTTCCGGGCCTTGTAGTGTGAAATGGGCGACAGGCCGTGCGAATGTAGGCATCGCACAGAAATTCAGAGACTGGAATGAACATAAATATCTGGAACACAATAAAGATTGGCACATGGAATGTGCGAGGACTAATATAAATTGGAAAACTGGCAGTTGTAGAGAAAGAAACATGTGGATACCCTATTGTCGGATTAGTGAAACACATTGGAAGGTTCAGGACACTTCCGGACAAAGAACAACAATATCATATACTATGCAGGATGCGAAAAAGAGTCTAGAAATGGTGTGGCCATAATGATAAACAGCGAAATAACACAGTGTGTAAAGGACTACAAGGCAGTTAATGATAGAAGAATAACGGTAAAACTCCAAGCCAAACCAACAAACCTAAATATAATATAGGTCTACCTCCCAACCAGTGATGCAGATGACGACTAGGTAGAACTATGCTACTCCCAACTGGAGGAACTGTTGAATACTATACCAAAATGAGAGATCACAATGATAGTCGGAGATTGTAACACCAAAGTAGGAAGAGAGGCAGATGACCATGAACTTCATTGTGCAATGGGCAAATATGGCCTAGGCGATAGAAATGAGAGAGATAAACGTCTAATCCTTTTCTGCATAGAGAACAACTTCTTCATCACCAACACTGGATTCCAGCAAACACCCCAGAAGACTTTACACGTGGACCTCACCGGGAGGAAAGTATAGGAATCAAATAGACTACATTCTCATAAATTCACGATGGAGAACGTCGATAAAAAATGTAAAGATGCTTCCAGGAAAAGACTGTCACAGTGACCACCAATTTATAGCAGCAGAACTACGCATGCAATTGAGTGAACCAAAGACAAGAAAACCATTGCAGAACTGGTGGCACATGAAATTTAATGAACGATACAACAAGCTAGTCACGCAAAAGATCAATCACATTAACACGAAAACGCACGCAAACAACACAGCAAACTCCCTATGAAATGAAACAAAAACGGCATTCATAGACACAGCTACACAAGCAGGAAAAGACTATTACGATAAGTAATAAAAATTTTAATAAACCCCTAAACATTTCTCAACTGAGTTCTACTCAGGCCGTTATCCCGTTAATGTTTTATAAAATTACTAATTACTAAGAGTGGCTACAACTAGTGTTCTCTATTCCAACAATCCAGGATTTTATTTGGCTCTCCGACTAGCAGTACCAGATGTGGTAGAGTGGTGTGGGTAAACTAAGAATAAAACAAAAACTAAGCGCCACCTGTTTTTGGCCTCAAAGCAAAATCCTAGATACGATGAAATGAACAAAAAAAAACAGGAAAAGTAAATGGTCAGAAATAAATAAAACACCAATTGAAGCAGTAGTTCTGGTTAACGGCTTTAATTAATAGAAACAAAGAAAGAACCAAAATTACCAACAAAGTAGCTCGAATATTTGAAAGATAATAATAATAATATCGTGTTCCCAAAAGAACGCCTAAGCTCTCCGGTTCAATTACTGAACGCACTCACCAGCGACAACTGACAGTTGGCAACCAGTTTCTTTTCTTTACGTCGGCTTATTATTGGAAAAACGTAAACATTGTAAACAAACCATTATAATCATATAATTTATAAAATTATGATGCGTTTTTCCCTTTTTAAGAACACAAGTGATGATTATAAATTCGCTAGAACAATAGTTAAACTGTTAAATTACGAGTTAAATTAAATTGTTAAATTACGTTACCCAGATCGAGAGTTGGTGATATTATAATTTGTAATATTCAGTATCGAAAATTAATAAGTTTAGTTGGTTAGGTTAGGTGCAAGGAATTAAAAATGGAAATGTTATAGTTAAGTTAAATCCTGTGAAGTGATTCGGTCAAACTTTCAGGAGTATTTAATTACCTATTCAGCAATTAGCAAGAATGTCACAAGAAATCAACTTTATACGGGGCTCGCTTAAAAATAGACCGCATAAAGGAACGACATTAAAAAGATAGTTTTTAAGAACTGCTTTAAACGGGTGTATTCCTGAGGTAACACACTACACAGACAAACCTGAGATACTGGAAGCTGGTGTCGGTGTTGCTCGGCGTCACAGGTACAGGTGGTACTCGCAGCAACAATCCAGGTGGCAGCTACCTGAATTTTCGAATGTAACCAATACAAAAAGAGGCCTACAAAAGAACCGAGACTAAGAAAGCTGTTCTCCGACAACACTTCAGGTAGGTAAATAAAGTAATATTTCATTATATACTTAAGAAGAGCCATAGATATAAAACATTCCAAAAGATGTAAGAATAGTTAAAAAGAACACTTACCAATGAGTTATCAGTGGCCTCTCACAGACAAAATCTGGAGTTTTTAGATGTTTAATCAACTATATTAAAATTAGCACAATGCTACAACGGTGCAAGACACATTCTCTTCTTGCCACCAGTTATGAAAGTTAAGATTAACTCCTTATCGGCAGGAAATGCCCAGAAAACCACAAAACAGCTCTGTAGTAGCTTTCTTTTGACGAAATTATACAAAATTCTCTGTTCTCTTTTTTTTTAAACAAGGTCCCGAAACTCTTGGTAACAAATCCAGGGATACCTTTGATGAAAATAAATTTTGACAGACACATGACATATCTGTTTGACTGTTATACATTTTTGAGATTAAATCAGAATATTTTACTACTTTTTCCAATTTTCTATGATATTTCAGAAGGATTTGTGAAAAGTATCTGTTAAAAACCTAAAGACCTTACAACAAACCTTCCAGGTAGCAACAATTTTACTCCTTACCACTCATATTTGCAACAATTTAGATCTTTGTTATTGTCTTGATAACTGACCTGCACATTAATTTTAATAAATTTAATTGTAGTTGCAATAGAGAAAGGTATTATTAAGTTACTTGTAAAGAAAATGGTGTCTAAAAGTTCAATTTGATTTGAAATTAACCAGTCTACAGTTTGTATAAGAGAAATTTAGTACTTAAAATTGTAAACTTCCGATCTTTGGGTAACATAACGATTACCTACCTACTAAAAAGAATACAAGAAACTTAAGCATTCAATACATTAATAATCAATACATTAATTTACAAAGCAAAATTAAGGAAGAGGCGAGTAAACATATGCACGGCTTGGCAATATATGTGAATAGGCTATGAAATTCATTTAGAAGAACATTCTGTGATCTAATTATTGTTTTATTTGCTTTTCCAGAGTTTTGGCTGATCTATGAATACAGAAGGTCGAATGGAAAAACTCAGTTGGCAAAAGTGATCAACAATTAGTTAAAATAGTGAAGGTGATTTGATGTAAATTATCACTAGAAAATAAATGCATTTGGACTAACCAGTTTAATATTTTTATTCAATCTAAATTTTAAGAACTAAGCTCTGGTAAGTAAGATTTATCCTGATTTTATTTTATTCAATGGAGTATTTTCAAACCGTAACAAGACCTCAAAAGACAACCAACCAAATCCTGGATATCGGAGGAAACTTGGAAGCACATCGAAGAGCGTAAAATCGTCAAAACCAAAGAACTAAACAGCGATGACGACAAAGAACAATACAAGAAACTGAGCATAGATATAAAACAGCGATGTAAACGGGATAAGAATAACTACCTGAATGGAATTTGTGAGGAACTTGAACAGTACTCTCATAAGAATTAAACGAGAGATGTGTACACTAAAATTAAACAAATAACTCGCACATTCACCCCTAAATATGCAGCTATAAGATCGGAAGAAGGAACATTCCTGACCTACTCAAAACAACTGAAAGATAGATGGAAAGCATTTTGTGAAAAACTTTTTGAGGAACGAGGAACATCGCTGAATAACACAACAAATGAAAATAGATTATGACGAAAAGGAAACTGACATTATAAGAGAAAAAGTAGTTTCGGCATTTAATATACTAAAACATCACAAATCGCCGGGCTCTGACGGAATTGTGTCTGAGATGCTAACAAAACTTGGAGATACAGGGGTAGACACCTTCCATAAAATATATCAACGCATCTGGGAAAACGATACATGGCCAGAAGACTGGACAAAATCCATCTACGTACCTATTCATAAGAAGGGGCCCAAAGATATCTGCGAAAATTATCGCACAATATCCCTAATATCACACGCCAGTAAGGTAATGCTTCAAATATTGTCAGAGAGGATCAAGCCTTATATTTTATCTCAATTACCCCTACGACAAGCAGGCTTCGTACCAGGACGCGGCACTCGAGAACAGATCCTTAACATCAACCAAATAATTGAGAAAGCGAGATAATTTAACATCCCCACATATTTGTGCTTCATAGACTACACCAAAGCATTTGACTGCGTCCGATAGCAGAACATGTGGCCAATTCTGGATGAAATGGGAATCCCGCGCCACTTAATTGCAATATTTAACATATACGGTGAATGGATCATGAGAACAGCCCTCGATGAATGGAATGGCGGTATAACTTTCAATGGTAGAAAGATAAGTAATCTACGATACGCAGATGATACCAAGCTTATAGCTTCATCTGAAGAAGAACTAATAGAGCTTTTCCAGAGAATCGAAAATACGAGTGAGGAAGTGGGGCTGAAGATCAATAAAAAGAAAACGAAGGTGATGATAGTGGATCGCCAGAATAACAACAGACTAGAAATAAAGACCGTAAATAGCATAAAAACTGTCGACAACTTTATATACATGGAAGCACTCATTTCTAACAGGGGTGGATCCAGCCAAGAAATCCGAAGAAGAAGCACATTAGCCAAAGAAGTCATGACCAAACTCACGACCATTTGGAAAAGTCATCAAATAACGCTAATTACCAAAATGAATCTGGTCAAAAGTCTGGTTATCTCAATCTTTTTGTACGGTGCTGAATGCTGGACACTGAAAGAATCCGACAAAAAGAAAATTGACGCATTCGAAATGCACTGCTGGCGAAGAATGTTAAGGATTGGACAGAAAGAAGAACAAACCAGTCCATTTTAGATCAACTCAAAATCAAAAAACGACTTGGCACCATAGTAGCAGAAAAAGTTGCAAAGTTTTTTGATCATGTCATAAGAAGAAACGGACTGGAAAGGTTAACCATTGAAGGAGCAGTAATCGGCAAGAGGTCGCGTGGGAGGTCACCCACAAGATACACAGATCTCATAGCGAAAATAACGGGGACCAACATAACCCAATCCATAAGAGAGGCTGAAAGCAGGGATTTATAGAGAAACAGAACAAACAGCATTCCATGAAATTACGCTGCTTGAAATCAAGCACACGACCAGGAAGAGAATATTGGTATGCTTAATTCAGTTTCACGTTAATTTAGGTTCACTTCACTTTGACTAACTTTGTTTTACTTTTTCACTGACGTAACTTTGGGAGGTGTAAACTTGATGCCAGTAAGCGTTTGCCATTGAGGTACTACGAACTGGACCAAGACTGGAGGGTTTGAACCTTTTACCAGTTATCATTTGCTATCGAGGTACTACGAACTGGATGACCAAGTTGTCGTTTACTCGGTTTGTTCGCTGTTTTATACTAAAATTTGTTGAAATTTTACGATTGTTTTAAAACATGTTTAGATAATAAGTATAAAAATTATCTTTCAGGATCAAGTATCAAGTTCAAACTTTAGACTGAGTGTTCATTTTTTATGAATAGGATTACTAGTTTATACATGCCCTCCTCCATTGGTCCCCAATGCAAAAACATAATTTACCCTCAAAAAGTTCAAACAGAAAAGAATCTACCTAATGAATAAAGATTTGTTAGCGACTGTCAAAAAAACTCTGTTATAATAGAGACGATCAGAAACTCATTTTCGATGAGTATGTTTAAAAGAGCGGAAGCTCCCTAAATATTAACAAGTGGTGCTCAATATTCGAATAGTGATATCGTTCCGTACATAATTAGATTTAAGTTATATTTTGAGCACTTTAATCTGGGTTGTGGCTATGTTGTAGTTTGGTCCTGGATTTCGGCCAATGGTTCCCCATCCCCATTCCTACTTAATTCAGAATCTTTGTCGTGGGTCTCCACTTGGCTGCTGTTTGTTTAAGGACTTCATCTGACCGAATTGTAGGCCGCCAATGAATAGTATACATGTAAAAAATATAATCAAAATATGAGTAATCAATATTGACACCTGATTCTTATCCTAATGTTATCCTAAGACACGGTTTTTTAATAATTTCTAGTATATTAGTCGTTAATATAAACAAGCCTATATATGTTTTGTCTTAAATAATTAATTACTGACTTACAGAGAATATACAACTTTTTATTCTCTGAAAATATTTGTCATTTATCGATATCAGTAGTTAGTAATTTTGATTAAAAAATATAATTATCATTGAATCGTACAGTATATACTAAATAATTATATGGTTGTTTCATGGGTGTGTTGAACATATGAAAGCATTATGTTATACTTTAGTTGGTCCAATGTGTACTTGAAACCGAAATGGAACATTGTTGTAAATATTTGGTGCCTACTGAAACAATTGACACATATTTTTTATGCTTTGCATTTTTCTTGGCCTCGTTTTTAGAACGATTGTTGATTATATAACATCGATCCCAATAAAAGTAAACATTGCCAAGATTGTTTGGAATAACATCGGATATAAGAAATTATATGCGTTATTTACACCTTTTGACTGACATCAATTATATTAACTTTAATGATAATTTGAATTAGACATTAGTATTTTTAATTGTTATGATCCCTCCCAGGCTATGCGTATTTTCTAAGAAAGGTAACTCTGAATATTTTTTTGGTGTAAATTAACTCACACAAGCTACAAGTTTTTCGCTTAGTATTCATAACATGATAGATACACTTCTAATACTTATGTTCTTACTTATTATTTACATTTTGTGCTTTTTGCGAGATCGATGCTGATGATTGCCGGGTTGGTCTGAGTGTGTATTGAGAATGCTATGCTTCTGTTTTACGACTGCATCTCCATATTTATATATGTTTTCATTTCTATGTCTTAGCGTGTGTTTTCTATAAGTATGTTATTTACTCTAATTGCTTCATATTCTATGATTCCTTACTCTACCTTTCTTTAATATATGTTTTCTTATTCTACCCACGATTCTCTATTTATTCTATATTTATGTTGGCTGATTCTTTTATATATTTACTTAGTCTAAGATTTCTTCTATCAATGTACAGTGATGGGCTAAAATATGGAACAAATTCATTATCTCGTAAACCACATTTTTTTTTTAAATCGCTCGAACACGTCGATTTTGTTTTTCGATCGCGCATATTCTGACATAAAATGTAGA
>MU188316.1:5829-23822 GCA_016904865.1 Pissodes strobi
ACCTCCGCCGGCGGAAAAGTGAAAAGTAAAGCTCCGGCGGAGGAAAAACGAAACTTCACGGCCGCCTACACAGTCGAGTAATGACGGATTTACTGACGTTTGAAGAAAAAATACTTTTTCTGCAGAAAAGACTTTTTGGTAACAATATTCAAGAGCTTGTTTCATCAGAACATTCACATCTGTTTCTTCTGGTTTATTACTTTTTTTCTAGAAAAAAGAGAAAAATCCCGGAGGCCGTCTATATAACAAATACATCAATTCCACATTCCACTACAAAGATAAGGAAAATAGAAAACTCATCGCACACAGCACCTTCTACTGAATGTCCTAAAGCACGTGACAATCAAGAGTTTGATGTAGATATTTGAAACTCTATAAAAACATCTGTCCAAAGGGATTTCACAAACTGGACCGAAGTAAGGGATAGATGGAAAAAGTTTTGTCCATGATGTTTTATGCTTTTTATATTATGTTTTAGATGCCGAAGATTATAACTTGGCCACACTACTCAATTCGGTAATTCTACCTACTAGTCGGTTTTTTATTGGAAAAGAAAACAGCAAGAGAAAAGTCACCATAAAAGACGCGCACGAAAGCTTCACCTTAAGGCCGAATCCCCGCATGCGTGAAATACGCACGTATTAGATCACGTGATCATAACAGCGACCTGTAATTGGTGAAGATGTCGCCATATTTTTTCATTTTGATATTTTCACCGTTTGCGCTGGCGATCTTTATTACAAAATCTGTAAATATGGAAGAGGTAGGTACTTGAATAATTGTTTTAAAAGTTATTATAATCGGAGTATGGTATTATTTCTGTTGAACAATCTAGGTAAACTTAATTTATTTATAAATGTACAAATGTTGCTATTGTGGGAGGATGCTGAATTCAGCTGGTGATAGTTTAAGTGAAGACGACTGCATTCGTGATATTTACGACGCTGAAATACATGAATGGGTCTTCGGTGAAAAGAAAGTTTTAACTGTTATTAAGTAACTTGTGTTTTTTACATATTTTATAGCGATATTTAATTAATTGATATAATTTTGTTTAAATTTTAGTACATAAGTCTGGTGCAAGTGCAACCTCTATAGCAAAAGACTTGACTGAGCCTGTATCCTCATAGGAAGAGGAATTTATACAATACATTCAGGATAGACCCACCCTTTATAATTAAACTTTGCCATTATCTGAACGAACAAATGCCAAAAAACAGCAGCTTTGGCAAAAAATCTCAAATATATACGGTGGAAAATTAAATCCTGATAAACTGCAAAAAAAGTGGAAATACTTACGGTATTGCTACATGTGTGAAAGGAAAAAGGTAGGCCAATACAAACCAAGGGGATCCCAAGCAGTACCTGTAATAGACCCTGAATTTCGTCACTACGAGGTAATGAAGTTAATTTAGGATTCTGACATTCTAGTATTATTTTTCTTTAATAGGAAACGTTATTGAGGAGGTTGGAGAAATAAATCTTGAACCTTTCACTAATAATTGGTACTATTAAGAGGAAACATTTTCGTTAAAACCTAGATCCTAATGCTGGGAGAGATGCATATCAAAAATGAAAACATTTGACAGTAGGACGACATACGTTCAATGTACTTATTTGATAATATTTCCGACAAGTATCAATTAAATAGGAGGTATTAATAACATGTTACTATATAATTTTAATTATTTACCAGCATCTTATATTTACATAGAAATTTCTTAACCTGCAAGTTTCATTTATAAAAACCACATGCATTCTTAATCACGAGAGTTTACAATTATTCTATATTAATAATTTAATTACCAATTATGGCTAACGGAAAATATATATGACCCGTTTATGTGCTGTCAACATGATTATATTATCTGTTGAAGTAAAGTAGGCATTTAGTGGTTCATTAAAAAACGATGACACATTATGTTTCTGTTCGCAGAAAAATATCTTCAGTGAGTCAATACCATGATAATGTTCAAGACTCAACCGTACCTTCACCCCCGACAAGTAATGGAGTCACAACTCCTTTAATTGAAATACATTCCTTGCATACATATTCGATCCACAGTTAAGTAGAGTAACATTTTTCTATCAGAACAATCAGAACTGTATCTATAAATCTCTAACACAACCTTCTTTGTGTATTTATTTCTTTTAAATTAAATCATCCTCTCTAGGCATAAATATACCCAAGCCGGCAGCTGTTGTTTATAATTCTTTGATCAAACTTAGGCGAACCGCGGCAACATTGGTTTCGACGATATAGGCAGTACATTGTAGTAAATAACAGAAGGGTAGTTAGTCATAAACTAGCATCGTAAAAGGTAGGCGACCTTTTATATTTTTTGGGCAAGACGTGCCCTAGACGATGGTATACGGTAGAAAGACGTTCTGCTGTATAACATAGTTAAGTCGGGGTGTTTATATACGACGTATATTTGTGACAGTGTATTTCGATTAAGTATCGGTTGATCGCAAGTAAGGTTTACAACCAGTTGTTACTGCTGTATGTTTATTTTACGATATATCCCAGTATTAGCAAACATGGTTAAATACTAAACTATTAAATGCCTTTCAAATTATCCGAGTGCCTCATTGACAACTTCTAGACAACGAAAAGACAATCCTATATTTTTGGGGGCTCGTCCGGGATAGTGATAGCGGTAGGTGGCCATGACGGTGTATGGACCTCAATGTTGCCGATGTGACTGGTTCAGGAAAGGATGCACTGTCGCTGTTGTTGCTGAGTTTGGTTATGATGGTCATAAAGAATATATTGTGAAGCATTAATTAAAGATCACCCTGTCGTAAGTTTGAACTTGAACTTGACAAATGTTATATAAAGATTCACTGTTAATTATAAACAACTTGAGCGGTCGACGGAGCGACTTCAATCCTTAATGATGCAGCCATCAGCATTTTGTAACATATAAATACGCAGGCAAACGCCAAGTTCATCAGGCTTTCGGGTCTCTCAAACCGCGTAGTCCAGTTGCGGGGCAGTACACAGGTACGTCCACTTCTAGCTGTTCTATCCCACAACCCCCATATCTGTGAACACCTGGACACAGGTCCAGGGCGATCAGGTCCTTACCTAACCTGGATGAACGTATGCACAGGTATACCCATTCGGGGGTTACTAAAAATATAGAGAGAGTCGAATTTGTGAAGTATCAGAACTTCCAGTAAAGGGATAGTTTTTGGGGAGTTTTAAAAAGTAGTGAAAGTGCCGTAGCAATTTGTGATAAACTTAAACTAGAATGACTTACCTTATAAATATCAAAACGAATACCTAAATAAAAGACAACTCCGCTCACATAAACTTTATTAATAAAAGTGACGTCGCCTGCTAGACAAAGTTTAAACTAAGCTTCCCTCGAGAAGACATACATTTCATATTAATTGGGTATAGTGTAAACTCTTAATTCATCTATAATCTTAAACACGCCTTTACTAGTATACAGTCTAACCGTCGCTAAGTTTCTTTGTAAATAAACTTGTTACTGTTTTTATCGATGTGTCTCCTTTAGTATCTCTTCTCAACTTGACGTAGTGCGTTCCTAAACCTGAGCTACTCTCCTACACGCTAAGTAAGGCGTGGCGTCACAGATAAAAAATACAAATCGTGACAATATGATGCAACGCTAGTCTGGATTAATGTACTAAAGTGTCTCATTCAAACTTAAGTGGAACATAAGGTAGGATTGAACATTTTTATTATATTCTTCCTGTTCATTAGTTGGAAAATAAAATTGGACTGATATTATGATGATAAAAAGTGTTATTAACTGTTAAATAGACACAATTTATGTTCATCAACTGACATCGTTCAAGTGCAAGAATAGTGCTGAAGTTACGAATAATAAAAACTGCTTTTAACAGATGGTTAGAACATTTTTCTCTGTAGCGGCAATTAGATTTTGAGTCATTAAAAACGCTTGTTTATATTTGTTTTGAATTATTTATTTTTATAATCAGGGAATTTTATTTTCTCATAAGTGGATTGGCGAAGTTGTTTGTCCCATCAGAGAAGGGTATTAAGTCGTGGTCCGCATTAAAACGAAAACTTTCTGAAGAATTCGAGCAAAAGATTAGCAGCGCACAAGTCCATAAACTTCTTATGTCAAGGAAGAAACACTTATCGGAGACAATACAGGAGTATGCGCTTGTAATGCGTGAAATCGGCAGTCGCGCTGCGATTTAACATGAAGTTGTTATCCAATACATCATAGATGGTATTCAAGATGATACGTCGGATAAAATCGTACCATATGGAGCAAACAATTTCTCAGAGTTTAAAGAAAAAATTAAACTCTATGATCAAATTAAATCTAAGAAAAACATTAATACAAGAGATCATCAGACAAAAAATTCAAGACGGAAATCGAGAAAACCGAGGTCTAGGTAAAACTTTTAAAAATTACGATACACAAAAAAGGGGACAACTCAATAGATGCTTCAATTGTGGCCAACAAGGACACAAATCCTCTGACTGTCTGGAGAAGTCAAAGGGGAGTAAATGCTTTATTTGCAGTGATTTCGGACACATTTCTACTAAATGTCCCAAAAGGAATAGTACAAATCAAGGATCAAGCCGAAACACATCGTCAGGTGTTAATACAATAGAAGTTATGCCAAAAAATTCAGTGAAGTTGATTATTGACAATGTATCAGTGGTAGCTTTGATGGACACAGGAAGTGATATAAGTGCTATACGGAGTGATATTTATAAAAATTATTTCAATTATATACCATTAACAGAAATCAAAATCATTATAAGAGGAGTTGGATCAAATAATGTCGAGACTTGCGGCTCTTTTCAGAAGACGGTAATAGTTAATGACGAGAAAGTGCTGTTGACATTGCATGTAATCCCGTTAGGATCTACAAATTTTAAAGCTATTATAGGCAACGACTTTTTGGAGGTAGCCGATAAAAGTAATACGGATGATGGAATAGTGGTATATAGAAAAGAAAGGGATAATTTCTTTATGGAAATGAAGTTCATAGAGAATGTAGACAAAGACCATGTGAATATTGAAAATATAAAAAAATACACATATCCGGAGTGAAGTAAAAGGGTTATTGAAAAACTACACGCCAAAGAGAACTAAAACTTGCGACATAAAAATTAAGATAATATTAAAAGATGAGCGAGCGGTATATGAACGTCCAAGAAGATTGTCAGTTGAAGAGAAGAAAGAGGTCGAGAAACAGATAAAAGAATGGTTAGAAGAGGGAGTAATAAGACCCAGTTGTTCTGATTTCGCCAGCGCCATATTATTGGTAAAAAAGAAAGATGGACGCACAAGAATATGTTGCGATTACCGCAGAATTAACAAGTATATAGTCAAAGACAGATTCCCATTACCGCTCATCGAAGACGTCTTGGACAGACTTCAAGGAGCAACTTATTTTAGTACTATTGTGGATGTAGATGTAGCCTGTCGAAAGTACACTTCATTCGTCACGCATCACGGTCAATTCGAGTTCATGAAATGTCCATTTGGGTTAGTTCCAAAGATTCATCAGTCACATATTCAGAGAGTTGACAATGAATAATATTGTATTATATTATATGGACGATATAATTGTGCTAAGCTCAACGGAAGAGGAGGGAATTGAACGTCTAACAATGGTCCTAGAATTAGCAAGCTTATATGGTTGGAAATTACATAAAGCAAATGCCAGTTTTTGAAGAAACGTGTAGAATTTCTCGGTTTTATTATAGAAGAGGGAAAAATGCAACCATCTGAAGAGAAATCCATTGCTATAAAAAAGTTTCCTGAGCCTACCACCTTGAAACAGGTACAATCTTTTCTTGGTTTAACGGGGTATTTTAGGAAGATCATATCATCATATGCACTTATTGTAAAACCTTTAAGCGACTTACTAAAACATGATAGTTTGTATGTGTTTGGAACCAGCCAAAAGGGTGCATTCACATATACCAACAAAACAGCGAAACTCAACTGCATACCGATGCGAGTAAGCACGGATATGGTGCGTGCTTAATGCAAAAATCGAAAGAAGACGATCAATTTCATCCCGTGTATGACATGAGCAAGAAAATTACGAGCTGAAGAGCGGTATAACAGTTACGAGTTGGAGGTTTTAGCTGTAATACAGGCGGCGAAAAAATTTCGAGTTTATCTTCTGGGCATAAATTTTAAGATAATAACTGATTGTTCGGCATTCCAAAAACAACAATGAGTAAGAACGAACTGACGACACGAGTAGCCAGATGAGCATTACTCCTAGAGGAGTACTCTTACGTAAGGGTAATCGTATGGCCTACGTTGACGCGTTAATCAGATACCCGGCAATAATGCTGCTAAGTAATATATCTAAAGAAGAAGGTATTACGCATAGATTAAAGTTAGCCCAAGATCGAGATGGTTATATACAAGCCCTTAAGAAAATAGTAGGCAAGGAAGATTATCAGGATTTTCTTTTCAAGAATGGCATTCTCCATAAGTATGATAACGGATTAGAACTTATTGTAGTTCCAAAGAGTATGCAGCGAGATTATAAGAAAAGCTCACGAAATAGGTCATTTCGCTATCTTGAAAACTGAGGAGGTTATAAAAAGATAATTTTTTATTCCTAAATTAAGAGAGAAGATACAACATTGGTTAGCAAACTGTATAGCATGTATTATCGAAAGCAAGAAGAAGGGTAAGAAGATTCCCTCCTTCTGCACCCTATTCCAAAAAGTGATAGTCCACTTCATACCTATCACGCTGATCACTTGGGACCGTTACAGTCAACAAGCAAGAATTACCAACATATCCTAGCTATTGTTGACGATTTTTCAAAATTTGTGTGGCTATATGCGACCAAATCTACTACTGCTAAAGAAACTGTAGACAAATTTAAATTGCAACAAAAAATTTTCGGAAACCCCAGTAGAATTATTACCGACAAGGAACCGCTTTTACCGCCAATGAATTCACTGATTATTGCCAAGAGGAAGGTATTCAATATGTATCAATAACGACGGGTGTACCGAGAGGAAACGGTCAAATTAAGAGGATAAATAGAATAATAATTACGGTTTTAACCAAACTAAGCATGGATGATCCTCTAAAACGTATCTGTAACGGAATATATGTTAAATATAAATATGTTATCAAATATTAGTCTATTCTGCTCCATTAATTCTACCTATTTATCAATGGTTTTCAATGTTCGGTATAATGGTATGCAGTGACATCGATCTGTGAATGGATATATTTTGCACAATTAACTTTAAGGAGAACAGATACGCAGATTGGTATCTTTAATTTATGGATTTGCGTCGGTACGGATCGCTTGATTTTGGGAATGCCATCTGTTCGAAAACGGGCTTATCTCGTGTAATAGGTAATTGGATGCCTGTAATCTACAATAGATTGCTACATTTAGCGTATGTTAAATGTTTCCTTAGTTTGAAGCCGGGTTTTCTACAATGGTTGTCACGTGTTTTAAATGTCCAATGAAAAGCCATTGAATTTAAATGGGTAGAATGTAAAATTTTGAAAAGAAGGTGTTTGGCATCTTGGTTTAAGCGTTCGGCGAGGTAAGTGATAATGTTTTGATCTTAAAATATTCTATTCATCCTGCATATCTTCAATAGTCTTTTCATATTTTAAATACAGAATTGATAACTGTTTTTAATTCGGTTAATCATTTCACTAAAGTAAAGAATTTAGCATTTTTATATTGCACTTTCGAGTGTTTGACGATTTCAATTGAATTTTTTTATGGTGACCTTTAGGTTTGAATACCGTTTTTTGGTGAATAATTGCGTATCTTATCGGTCAAATTCGTGGAATTTGATACTGGTTTAATCCAATTATATAGAGAACGTATAATGAACAGTATTACCTGGAAGATTCATAAAGCGAATTACTGTAAAAGGTAGTTAATTGAATTTGAGTAGAATTTCGCTGAATTTTCTTTAGTAATATTGTTGATCGTAGTTTTTCAGGCTTATTTCATTAATCTTTCAGTTGATTTTTAACATCAAACTATAATTATTATCACTTACCGTGTCGCGTCGACCGATGATGTACCGGCAATGATTTGCATATAAAAGAGGTTTAAGCACATGTGTGAATTTACCTGGTTTATTTTTTCTTAATCGTTTATCTAAGTTCATATCTCAAAGCGAGATAGTAGTTATCTTCTTATGTCAAATTATTGTTTATGTGCCAAGGGCCATATTTCCAGATTAATTAAAGAAATTATTTATCTGAATTCATTAGACTTGTTTTAAGAGAGGTTATACCTCGTGCTTCCTTTTTTTAATTAAAATCTAGTGATTTTCTATTTGAAGTTGCCGAGAGCCACTGTTGCACAAGTTTCATAATTTTTTCATAATTTCCTTTTAAATTTCTAATTTCAATCATTTCCTTTGAATTTCATATCTCTAAGTAAAGAAAAGAAATATCTGGAGTAACAGTAATTATTGATTGTGATATTTAATCATAGTTATCTATAATTTTTGCTGAACTTAAATTGAAATTTAAGTTCTGATTATATTTGCTGTAACCAGTAAATTTTCAAGTTGTTGGTTAAAACCTTGTATGTCAAACTGAGGTCTACAGGATACTCTTCTGTATAATTTTTATTAGCAGTATACACTGATCTAAGGCGTTTATTATTTTTCTTTACATGGAAATACCGCTGGATGACGTAAACCTCTATTGTCCACGTCGCTGTGCCAGACCTGTAGAGGAAGAACCATACGCTAAGGCAACCCTTTTGAAGACCTACATCAGCTAAACTTGGGAATAGGTAGAAGCAGGTTTCTAGTAAAGGTTTCAATGCGGTTGCATGTATATAGGATAGTTGGACAAATAAGTACGGAGTGGTAACCTAAAATTAATTGCCTGTAAACTGTAAAGACCAATTAAATTTGTTAATCTTTAATAATAAAGTTAATTTCATTTTCATCATATGACAAGCTTATTTATAAACCGAATTTCAAGTAACATTTGTAAATTAAATTTTCACTAATCAATTGTATTTGATTGCATTTGTAATCTAATTTTAATTATATTGATCTCAATTGTATCAATAACTGCAGTGCACATGGTACCATAACTTGTAATTTAATCATATAGTTAATATATAATTTGTTTTTAAGTTGATTTCTTTGAATTATCGCAAGTGGCGCCTTAAAATAAATTTTAGATCACCAGAGGAAATATTTTAACCCACACCCTCAAATAAACTAAATAAATTAAACTTGTGCTCTATCTTTACAAATTGGCTGAGCTAGATATTCATTACAAAGTGGCACACTAATTAGTTTCAAAGCATGTCGATGCTGTGTAGAGAGAACTATATTGCACTGTGCAGCGAAGTATTGATGCAGCGCCATTCGAAGTGTTGCTAGGGGTAAAAATGAAAAATAAAGAAGATGTGCTTATCAAAGAACTTTTAAAAAAGGAAGCCGCAGAAGGTTTTAATGAAAAGAGGGAAGAACTTAGGAAGCAAAGCAAAAATCAATTTCAAAAGATTCAACAGGAGAATCGACGGTATTATAATTTAAGACGAAGGCCACCAAGGAAATACAAGGATGGAGATTTAATTGCTATAAAGAAAACCCAGTTTGGGGGTGGTCTCAAACTTCGCAGGAAATCTTAGGTCCCTATGAGATCGTTACGGCTAAACCTAATGAGAGATACAATGTTGTAAAAGTTGGGTACCACGAAGGCCCAATAAACACTTCAACATCGAATCCGAGTCGGATTGCTAGTCGGAATGGCCGAATGTAGAGTAACATTTTTCTATCAGAACTGTATTCCTTGCTTATCTATAAATCTCTAACACAACCTTCTTTGTGTATTTATTTCTTTTAAATTAAATCATCCTCTCTAGGCATAAATATACCCAAGCCGGCAGCTGTTGTTTATAACTCTTTGATCAAAATTAGGCGAACCGCGGCAACATTGGTTTCGACGATATAGGCAGTATATTGTAGTAAATGACAGAAGAGTAGTTAGTCATAAACTAGCATCGTAAAAGGTAGGCGACCTTTTATATTTTTTGGGCAAGACGTGCCCTAGAAGATGGTATACGGTAGAAAGACGTTCTGCTATATAACATAGTTAAGTCGGGGTGTTTAGTTTGTGCCAAGATGGATTATCTAGTGAAGGGACTATTCGAATACAAATAATCCAAGTAATCGATTCTGGCTTGCATTCGAATTCATTCGATTCTCAACGAAGAATTCGAATACCAGAAATATTCGAATGCGTTAACAACGAATTATTCGTCCCTCGAATGCGGGTTGTGTCGAACTGAAATATGAATTGGCACAATTCGCGTCAAATGCCGTCTGAGCAACAAATAATAGCGGGCTTTGTTTTGTATTATGGTGAACAATAATCGAAAACGCTATACTATAAAAAGTATAAAATAGAGTAGTTTAATTATTGTGGTAGTTTTTTAATTGTTGGATATTTTTCTTCTGTAGTAAACATATTATTAATTTTAAATGCGGTAGTCGGCAGGTATGACATACATATTTTTGCAATATGCAGAAGATAAGGAATTTTGGGAATTCAAATTTAAATTATTAAAGTGATGATTTTAGTAAATCTTTAGTAAACTTTTACATAATATCTAAACAAAACAACTTTTAACCAATATTTTATATTTAATCGTGAATGCTTTCGCTACTCTTTGTAAAAGATTTTACTCTTATGATCAAAATGAAGACTTCAGGATCAAACAATCCAGAATCAGACAATTTGTAAATTGGAATTCCAGAACGAGACTTCGAAGTCACGAAATCTCGAGAGGTTGAATCGCTAATTGAAACATTTGGGATATCGCGACTAATCCAAATAATTCGATTCTTTGTATCCGAATAATCATTCGATTCTCAAAAGTATTCGAGTGCAAGATATTCGATTTTAAAAATCATCGGATTTTCCCTTCACTAGGATTATCTACTCTTTGTTCTATGACCGAGACGCGGTCATACGA
Source organism: Pissodes strobi (assembly GCA_016904865.1). NCBI lineage: Eukaryota > Metazoa > Arthropoda > Insecta > Coleoptera > Curculionidae > Pissodes > Pissodes strobi. The sequence goes on from MU188316.1 coordinate 16,810, forward strand.
CGTATATTTGTGACAGTGTAGTTCGATTAAGTATCGCTTGATCGCAAGTAAGGTTTGCAACCAGTTGTTACTGCTGTATGTTTATTTTACGATATATCCCAGGATTATCAAACATGGTTAAATACTAAACTATTAAATGCCTTTCAAATTATCCGAGTGCCTCATTGACAACCTCTAGACAACGAAAAGACAATCCTAAGTTCTGTTAATCTTTAAGTTTGAGTATGGTTATTACGATCACACAAATCCTAAATAACTAGCTTATTAGAGCTAATTTGTTTCATCATTAATAAATAGTTATGTAAACAAACGCAAGCTTGAACTATTTTTAAACTGTGGACACACTTGCAATAATAGGTTTTCTAAATATTCTCCATGTTTAGCCTAATATCCTAAAAGAGCTTTCTACGATCCCAGGTACCAAAACATATGCCAAATTGTCATCAGGCTGAGTTATATTAAATGTTTTCTGCTCAAAGCCTTGGCAAAGCTCACTCCTTCGAAATACTCCATTGTCTGTCACTTTTTCTGCCCTCACCTCCTATGCCAACCATAATAAATTGGTAATTAGCGTCAAGAGATTAATAGAGTGTGATCCATTGTAATTGTAATTTTTTGACACTGAGTTGGGCGGTGCCTAAAAATAAGATAAATATAATATTTTAGGAAGAGAGATATGTAAAGATTGAATTATTGCTTAAAAGATGCATATTAATTCGGTGAATAGTTTCGGCGGTAGGATCCTTGTGAAACATCGTTGAATAATGATACTAGGGATAATTAGTACACTGCTTTTAGATGTTTCAAAATAATTTAATGAGATATTTTTCTCTACATATGTTTTGGCTTCCTGAGGCCTCTATCAAGAGTAGTTATATACAACTACTCTTGATAAAGGCCTCATCAAGCCGAAACATAGTAGAGAAAAATATCTCATTAAATTATTTTGAAACATCTAAAAGCAGTGTACTAATTATCCCTAGTATTATTATATTAATTCGGACCTGCATAATGACATGTTTCCCATCTAATGCCCCAATACAATTTTAAAATTCTAATTTTTGTTGAATGCATCTTCTATGGTTTAATAAAGAGCAGGTCTTTTAATGAGTCCCATATTGCTTGGCATGTTTCAGCTACTGTATTTTTACCAATTCTGAACATGTGGGAAAGCGACATCATACTATCTATCCCCTGAAGCGAAATATTGAATCGTTAATTCTAAACGAATTTTAGGACTTATTGATTGCCTCATAAAAGTTTAATTTTTTTCTATTTTTGGCCTATATTTATTAGTTCATTAAAATGCTTCTGGGCACATTCACATAATGAATGAAGAGTGAAGGCTGTGTGCATGTACGAAATGTACTAAATGAAAAAACCTTTGTATTCCATGCAAAAATTTTTGCATGGAATACAAAGGTTTTTTCATTTAGTACATTCACATAAAACTAAAATATTTCTCCCTGTCATTAATGCGCATTTCATTAACAAGGTTGTCACTAGCGCCCTGTAGGAGTCTTTGGTTCTCTACAAATATATCTGACCCAAAATCTTCTGTCTATTTTCTCATTTGCTTTTAGTTTCAAATATATTACGTACAGATTTCTCAAGCGTTCATGAGACTGCTTTTTAAACTTTAAAGGACATTTCTTATGTTTTACAGCCAGAGCACCCATGACAACAAAAAGTATTTTAGATTTCATCATCTAGGTATTATATGTAATTAAAAGGAACCGTTAGAATTTCTAATTGAAAATATGATATTGGTGATTGGTAGACCAATTTAAAAAGTTGATCAAAAATATTACATTATAACATAACGGCAAAAAGATATTAGCGTAAGCAAAGAATTACAACTGGAAATACCTAGAACATCGCTTTACAAGAACTCCTTTGTCTGGCGCACTGCATCAGTGTGGAACTCACTCCCAGGACATCTGTTTCCCCCTAATTACAACCTACAACTATTCAAGAACAGTGTTAATCAACATCTTCGCACACACACCGCTCGTCGAGCGCCATAGGATCGCTCTTTAGTGTGTGTGCCACTACCATAAAACCATAAAAAAAACGAATTGTCAAATATGCGCTGTGTTGAGACATCTTTTCCGGCTGGGTAGAAGGTATGTTCCGCTAAAATAACGTCGGCGTAAGTTACGCTCATAGAGCTAAGGATTCCAACAATTAAGCCGTAGGCACATTATTCTCACTTCACGTAAGCTCACCTGACACATGAGCTCACGTGGCGTTTGAAAGATGTAGTTCAATATTTTGTCATGCATTGAAATCTATCAGAGACATAAGCCGGGATAACACTTTCGACACGGCACCACACGTTACGACCTAGCGCATGCCGTAGTAAAAGTGTGATCTTCAATTTTAAGCCCCGTCCAGATTTGTACCACGTCGCGAACCAAGCCACGCGCAATCTGGTCGTCAAAACGAACGCCGTACCGCCGCACACTGGCGACAGTTTCCAAAAATCTGGCCATTATACATTTCTTATAAATTGTCTCAACAACAATATTTGACCAAATATGATAAACTAGGATAAATGGTGCACCAAATAAGTGCTGTTTTAAATTTGTCAAGGTGGCCATTAACTATATTTGAAAGCCGCCATTAAAATACTTCATAATTGTTTGTATTATTTTTAAGCAACAGTTATCGTTATTTTCTTATATTCTTTTGCATATTTAATAGTTTGTGGGTATGGATTCTACTCTCAGGGATATATACATTTATTATTTCCCATTACAGCTTGATTTTAGGCAGATTTTTGGTTCCTTTAATTTCGATGTTTTTTTTTTTACTTAATGTATCATAAACATTTAGGATAAATATAACAAATTCTGACTTATTCCGATAATTTAACTATGTTGGGTTAAAACTTACAATATCATCTACTAGTGTAATAACAATTTAGTTGCCGACGCTTGCCTGACCATTAGTATTATCTATTTTTTTAGAGAGCATCACAGAAGAGTCAAAGTCAAAAACTAGACGGGAACTGATAAATATTTATAAAAACGACAATTCTCCAAATAAATTTCAAAATTTAGTTAATAGAGTTTCTGAAATATTGCGAATTAATGAATTACAAAATCCTTTAAAACAGAAAATGTCAAAATTTATTTTTGATTATAAAACGAAATGCCAATTTCAAACGCAAATACAAAAGTTGGTTGGATGGCACTCTTGATTTTTTGGTCCCAATAAAGCGAAAAAACCAATGAGATCCACTGAAGAAATTCGAAGTTTGTAGTGAGAGATCTAAAAGAAGAAAAACGGAAAAAATAAGAAGCGAAAATGACACGAGTATGTTATTATATGCAACGCAAAAGAAATGTAGAGAAGAAGGAATGATAGTATTATTATTATTATTATTATCATAAAAAACATAAAAGTAAAAAACCATAACATCTGCTATTTCTAAAACGAATGAATCAGACAATACTCTAATTGGAGAAGATAAAACATTACCAATGCTCATTACTGCAAATTTGACGAAATTCCAATACAACACTATTAGAAGTATAGCAAGTGAAGAAGGCTATAACATTTACCCTAATTATGAAGCTCTAACTAGAGCCAAACAAAGGTGTTATCCAGAAAATATCTCCGTATCAGAAACTAAAGCTGAAGTGCCTTTACAAGATTTGCTTGATCATACGGTAAAAAGACTTCTATGATCTTTGCAGGAGATTTCGTTAACTTAAGCGATAACACAGACTCAATTTATTTGATAAGCAAAAGTGGAGGTTTAATGCTTTCTCCGGACAATCGGAGTACAAACAAAGTTTTCAATTTTCGACCACAAACGATGACTAGCCTTTTTGTGACATCCCTTGTACCTATCAAGTTAATTTTAGGACATCCTGACGAGAAGCATATAACTTTATGGTAGAATCAGCGACCTTCCTCAACCCTATATGGTGACGATTACAATTTGTTCACGAAACAACACAAGGCCTAAAAGAAGAAGACAAATATATATCCAGTCGAGCCATAAACCTACAGCCTACAGCCCTCATCATACAAACTTTTTACCAACAAGAGGCTTTCAGTTAAACACAAATTAGGAATTGGGTTGATGGAAAAGCAATAAATGCTGTAACAAATACATCTTCAAGTCTAAGATGTAATCTATGCGGGTTAACTTCAAAACACTTCAATAATTTTACAGTGTGTCTCTTTGAACCTATTAATGAAAATAATCTACATTTTGGAATCTCACCTTTGCGCTTTTTCGAATGGCTAATACATTTATCTTATAAATTAAAACTATCAAAGTGGCAAGCGAAAGGAAAAGAAGACAAAACAAAAGTGGAAATAGAAAAGAAAAAATTCTGGAAAATTTTAAAACTAGAATGGGTCTAGTTGTCGATAAACCCAAGCAAAACTTTGGAAGTAGCAACGATGGCAATACTGCCAGGAGATTTTTTAACGAACATGAAACTTCTTCAGAAACCACTCAAATAAACAAATCATTGATTTATAGGCGTGGATTGTGTTGATTACAATTAACAGCGGCTTCTCAATTGATGCAGATCAATTCAAAGTATACTGCTGGAAGACAGCTGTTTTATACTTAAAATTATATCCTTGGTACCAGATGCCGACAACAGTCCATAAAGTTCTAATACATGGCTATGAGATCATAAAACATGCAATAGTACCAATAGGACTCTTATCGTAAGAAGAACCAGGAACAAGGATATAAAAAGTTATCGTAAAAATTTCACACGAAAAACAACACCGATTGACACAATGCGAGATTTATTTCACAGATTACTTGTATCATCAGATCCTACATCACAAGTTTGCGAAAAACACCTAGAAAATTAAATATGCAGTTACCCCTAGATGCAATTAAATTAATTAAAGAGCCAGTCTAGAATAATATATTTTATATAAGTTAAATTTATTTAATTTTCGTTTACTATAGCTATGTTCCAGCCACAGACCCATGAAAACCGTACTGTCACTCGCCTATTTTTTAAGAAGTTGAATGTTTGTTAAACTTTGAGTAATTAATTAAATTACTGGAAATAGCCGTACAATGTACAGGGGATTCAATATATTGTGACACCGACTTACAAAGTTTATGTTTACCCTAGAAAAAAACTTTACAGACGAAAGTTGCTGGATTTTCACTCTATTATATTTTGAGATTGTCGAGTATAAAATATATCATAAACTGGTGGATAAATGAACTTAACTTGTTTTTTTAAATTTAACGCTATATTCTAGTCAATTTTGAAAGAGCATTTTTCCGTGATTATAAATATATAAGGTTCGATGTATTTATTTTGCAAATCAACAGAGAAATTTAAGAAAATATTTTCTATAAGGCTAGTGTACTGGAGCGAGTAACCCTATCTCTGTCTGACATATTAGTCTTGTGGAAACGATTTCCTCATTTTTTTCTGTTGATTTTCAAAATAAATAAATCGAACCTTATATGTATATTAACAATCAGAGAAAGACACTCTTTTAGAATTGACTAGAATATACAGGGAGGCCCATTTAAAAAAACACAAACTAAGTTCATCTCTCCACCAGTTTATGATAAATTTTAAACTTCGACAGTCTCAAAAGATAATAGAGATAAAATCCTGCAACTTTTGCCATTAAAGTTTTTTTCTATCTCAAACAATAAACCTTGTAGGTGGGTGTCAAAATATAATGTTCTGGTCAGGTTGGAACAGACCTAGTATACTATCTGGCAGATTTTTATATTTTTATTAGATTAAGAACCTTAAAATATTACTTTTTCCTTTTTCATAAATTTTGTTATTCACTTTGTTTTGTAAAAAAAAACCGAAATCATTTTGTTCCATGTTCATGTCAATAATATGCATAAAAAGGCTAAAAAAATATCGTTATTTTTAAATGACACGAAAATATATGTTCAATAAGTCTTGATTTTTATTTGGTTATACTTATTTAACACTTATTTACCACTAAAATATTTTGGCCAACTTTTCACTAGATCTCGCCAGTATACGCCGGCGACGTAGTGAATCTGATAAGCGTTGCAGCTGGAGGTACGTGGTGATCCACAACTTGTCGGTAATCTGACGGAAGATTCAAGAATTGGTGCGCGACGACGTTGAAAAAGTCTGGACGAGCAGACGAAGAATTTTGTTTGTTAAAAGTTTCCGAATTTTTTCCTGGAAATTTTAAAGAAACTGACCAAAAAAACAAATGACTGTCGGAAAACAGGAAAATGTCAAATTTTTATTTTTTTTTAATTGAATGCCCTGTATATTATTACAATCTCCTTAGCCTCCGCTTTTAGAAAATATATAGGTAGTTTGCCTATGTTTGGACTAGCCGTTTTTTAGTTATTTCACTTTAAATAACGTAATTTAGTTAGCTGCGCCTATTGCAATGCAGGCAACAGCATCGTAACGGAGTAAATATTTACTGTCATGTTATAATTTTTTGTTTTTCTTGGTGATCCTGGCGATAAGAAATCACATTATTTTCGCGCATTGCAAGAGGCGTGGCTAACTGACTAAATTATTTAAAGTGAAATAACTAAAAAACGGCTAGTGCAAACATAGGCAAACAATATATTTTTGAAAAGCGAAGGCTAGGGAGATCTTAAAACTAAAAAAATACATTTACTTCTTTTCCAACAGTCATTTAGGTTTTTTTTGGTTAGTGTGTTTAAAATTTTCAGGAAAAATCCTGAAACTTATTTGGACATATTTATGTGCCTCTTTAAATAAAGTTTTTAAAGGGGTGGCAAATTATAAGGAAAATCCTGCACATACTTATGCTTTATGCAAACTCTTTGCCAACTGTGAGAAATGTATTTTTATAAATTGCAATTATTGGTTTTCGTTAATTTTTTACTTTGAAACAACATGTCAATTTTATTCAAAAATGATCCCTTAGTTCCGCTACTAAATGTTTGTAAAATTAGATAATATATCGTGGTGGTCTGTTCAAGCTAAAGTCGGGGGGCAGTATGGTAATATTTAAAACGGCAAATGATA
>MU188316.1:43822-55269 GCA_016904865.1 Pissodes strobi
TACATATCTACTGTAAATAATATTTAAGGGGTTTTGTATACCTAATTGTTTTAACTCCCCTTTATATAATCCCTTCAAGTTCTCGTATACAGCATCTAGTACTTCTGGGATGAACAATGAAATAGCTGGTTTTGATACTCTAAAAAAGTGAGATAAACTTCGATAACTATTTCCCGTAACTAAATAAGACAGAGCCAATTCTAATTTTATTGTTGTTGGTATGGCACTTCTCATATTCGTGTCTCCTCGTTGTATTGTAGAAGATACTTTCGATAACAACAACTAAAATTGATCGGGTGTCATCCTCATAAAACTTCTATATTCACATTGATCTTTTGTTGCAAGCTACCTTAAGTCCAAATAAATTTCCGACGGTATCTCTTCGAAGCAACCATTTACGTGCCTATATTCGTTTACCCTTGTTTAAGTCGTTTTCAATTTCTTCTATCAACCAGGAGATAATTTCGTTCAAACAATATTTGAAAATACGCCTACGCGTAGATACAAGCTAGTCGATTATTTGCTACTCATTTATGAGATTAGGTTTAAACGCTACGTCGTGTGAATAGTCCAGCTTAGTAGTTAGTGCGAGTACTAATGACAAGCACTGAGCTCATGTAAACAAGGCATTAGACGGCGAAATTTTATTAAATTCATCATCGAAGCGGGGAAAAGTACGAAATTAGCAGAGGTCGAGAATTATCGATACTTATCAATAGTTTGAACTATCGATATTTTTCATGAACTATCGATGGTATTCGATAGCTCTAGCCACTAGAGGTCGATCAAGTCGAACAGTAGGGCATAGTTTAGAACTAGACCTAGACACTAGTTAGTACCTGCACACATCAAATGAGCTGGCCAATTGCCCCATAGGGAGCAGAAGCCAATACAGTTACGAAAAAAAAAGAAGAAGAGTAACCTATAACCTAACCTTAACCCTATTTTATTTTATGGTTTATTTATTTGTTTATTTTTCATTATAAAAGAAAAACGTAATAAAAACTAAAAAAAATCACGTGTAACGTGTAGTAGAGTGCAAAAACTGCAAAATGAAATAATTGAAAAGTTAAAAATGATAAACGTGGTAGTGGTGTTCAGTATTTTTTGGTGTCATTTTCAAACAAAAACAATTTAGTACAATAGAATCAGTTATTTGGAAAAGGGCACAAACGACAATTTCGGACATTTTTGTTTTATGCGATTTTTGTATCATTTTATTGAAGGCGCACCATTTGGTGCGAAAAGAGCACGAAATATCATGCTGGAAGTACATTAATTTGATACTCGTTTCACTGCGTTTGGTACGAAAAGGTCACATGCGACAACAATGTGACCTTTTCGAACTAGTTACGCTGAAACGCACGCGTACATTGTGGGCTTCATCACGCTTCTGTCTGTCATGTCAGTTGGCATTTGATTGTCGTTAAATCAGCAGTAAATTGTTGTTGTATGTAAATATTGAAGTGTTTTCGAGAATTAAAAACAAAATGAGTGATTCAAGTGAAAGTCAATCTGATGATAACATCTTATAAAGAAACCGCAAGAAAGTAGTTTTGAATTCGGATAACTATAAATCGAACGTAATAAAAAGGGCCAAAGTCAAAGGCATTCAACATACTAATCATGTCGGAAAAATTGTTAATGGCAGGACAACAGGTCCGGACTACAGGTAAGAGTTTAGAAAATATAACATATTATATTTCTTACGTTTTTCGGTTTTTGTAGGTGTAAAATGAAATGTTTCAATAAGTTTAGTGAGGACCACAGAAAAAAATTATAGATAAAGTGAATAGTTTTGTAGACAAGAACGCACAAGATAGTAACGTATCTGCCACTGGAAACCACAAACCCAAGGCCAATACATTCTCATATTATATCTGCTTAGAAGGTCAACGAATCAAGGTATGTAAACAAGCATTTGTTAGTCTACTTGGAGTTACAATGAAAAAAGTAAGACGTCTAAGTTTACTATCAGCATCCGTTACCGCGCCAAAAGATAGACGTGGAAAAGAAGTAGGATCAAGACATAATGTTATTTCTGGCCAAAAATGTACCAAAATAAAATATTTTGTCGAGAAATTTGATGTTAAAGAAGTTCACTACTCTATCAACTATCAACAAAAAATATTTACCTGCTACACTTAATGTGAAAATTATGTAGACGATGTTCCTTGATGCAAATCCGGATTTAAAGGGGGAAAATAAAGTAGGACTTTTTCTTGAAGTTTTTCCATGAAAACTTTGATCTACGATTTGGTAGGCCGCAAGTGGATGTATGTTCTTACTATGAGGAATTATGGTCAAAAGTTGAAAGAGCCTCATTTAAACGATAATGCGAAGCGTGTTGCTGCTGCTTCACTTATGGTTCATAAACGAAGAGCAAACAAGTTCTTTTCAAAAACAAAAGATATAAAAAAGCTATGCACTGAGAATGATAATGTTATGGCTCTTGTATTTGATTACATGCAAAACTTACCGTTATCGAGCATTCCAGTGCAAGAATTTTTTTATTTGCGACAGCTGTGGGTTTACGAATTCTGTATTCATAACTTAAAGACTGGAAAGGCCACATTGTATTCTTACCATGAGGGACGAGCATTAAAAGGTCCCAATGAAGTATGTACATTTTTAAACATGTACATTAATGAGTTTGTTCCTGACACTATCGACGAGCTATACATTTTTTCGGATGCTTGCCCCGGACAGAACAAGAATCATACCGTGGTACGATTTTTGGTTTAAAAAAATCGTCCATTATTTCCTCCTGAGAGGGCATTCTTTTAACGATTGTGATAGAGACTTTGGAACTGTCAAAAGAAAAATAAGAAAAGTCGATAGAATCTATACTCATCAAGAATATATAGAGCTCATCAAAAAGACATCTGTATCTGGCAAATTTGAAGTAAAGGAGGTACTAAATACCCAAATAATAGACTACAAAAAATGGTGGTCAAATCACTACAAAAAACTGTTCAGTCTGTTGAGACACAAAAAAGAAAGGTTCCTAGAGATCAAAAAGTAAACTTCCAGATTTCGCATTACAATGAATTCAGATACGATTTAGCAAATCCTGGAGCGCTTATTGTTTCTGAATATATAGATGGGCTTCTAACGTCATCTTTTTCACTTGCCAAACCTACGGGGAGCAGGGCGGATCTTCCGACTGAAGAAGTATATAAAGCGTATATTGCTAGAGTCTCTAAAAATATAAAATGTTAACAATTTCAGATCCTTAATCCAGTATATCCCCGAGGAAGACAAATAATTTTATAATATGATATTTGACTGGCCAACAGCGCCCTTCGAGGAGATGGCTGAAGAAGACTTTTAATTCTGTTATTAAAGTTCTTGGTTATTATAAACTTACTTAAGTTACTAAATAATATGTGAAACTATATTTTTCTAGTAAATAATATGTTAAAATTTTATTTTCATTGTTTTATTCTGAATAAGTTTTGAAAAGGGCACAAATGAATAGAAAACAAAAATATTTTTATGATATAAATTTTTCAAATATTTATGAAAAATTACTGTAAATAGTTTCCTCACATGTTAATAAACATAGGAAAATATGTGCATAACTATATGTGCAGGCAGATAGATTTAAAAATGTTTTTTCTTCCTGCTGTAAAATTTAACATTATGTAGATGTGTCCTTTTCCAAATAACCGATTCACTGTTTCTCGGATATTTGTAACAATGGAAAGATTCTTGTTAAACAAAGGTAAGAAGTATTATTATTTTTGTGTTTAGTATAAATATTTTGTAAACAAAGTTACTGTTATCTTAAGGTAAAAATCAGAATAATGCCGAACCGCAACAAAGTACCTCAAGGGAAAGGTCTGAACCCGAAGATGCCGAATCCGAAGGGGAAGATGAAGTGTATGTGCGTGTAAAGGCTTACAGAGAAAAACAAGCAACTTCTAAAACGAAAAGAAACCGTGTGTCAGCTGTATGGGACTATTTCAAAAGGTCCGGCGATCGAAAATTAGCCAAGTGTATGAAATGTGGAAAAGAATACAAAACAAGTGGCAACACAAGTAACATGCGAGATTACTTAGATAGACATCACCCCATAAATAAGGGAAATAGTCAGCAGATAACAGATGAACCTGTAAAAACTACAGTTAATGACTCTGAAGGGTCATTTTCTAATACGTCTAGTGCTCGTTCCAGTGCTCGATCAACAATAAGCCCCTTTTTTAAGAGAGCCCACCATTATGATTCTAATTCAAGGCATAAAAAGGAACTTGACAGAGCCGTTATTGAAATGGTAGCTCTGGACTTTCAGCCATTTAGTATAGTGAGTTATACTGGCTTCAGAAGATTTGTCCACCTGTTGGACCCAAAGTATGTATTTCAGTTCATTTACTTTGAGTGGAAAAATGTTAAATGAATTTTATTTGGAAATGTACCAGAAGGTAAAAACAGATTTAGATAAGATTGATTATGTTGCTATAACGTGCGATTCATGGACATCAACAGCAACAGAGTCATACTTGACTGTCATTACATAAATACTTAATACTAAATAATTGATCTAAAAACAGCCGTTCTTTCCACCAAACCTCTAACAGGTGGAATAAATAATACGGCCGAGACTATAGCCCATGCACTAACTGAAATATTTGAAGAGTGGAATATTGAAAATAAAGTTGAATTGTCACGGATAATGCGGCAAATATGATTAAATCATGTGAGCTAGTAAAAAAATGCATTTACCATGCTATACTCTTAATTTGGTAGTCCAAGAAAATTTTGACGTTATCTAATGATGTAATTGGCAGAGCCACACTAAAATTACGAAAGGCACCTAAACCTCTTTCCGTTGATGAGATCACTCTTATACAGGATTGTGTTAAAATTCTCAAAGCTACCAGATAAGTAGCAGGTAAAATTATTCATTAAAGGAAATGTGCATGTTATTTTAAAGTAGGTAATTTAATTTTTTAGGTAGTAATGTATCACTGCATCACTGTGGAACTCACTTTCAGGACATCTGTTTCCCACTAACTACAACCTACAAATATTCAAGAACCGTGTCAATCAACATCTTCGCACACACACCGCTCGTCGAGCGCCATAGGATCTCCCTTTAGTGTGTGTGCCGCTGCCATAAAAAAAACAGTTCTGATAATTCCTCTGACATTAGTCGTTTATAATTGTTTAACAACGATTTTAACCGAACTTGTGATGGAGGACGGGAAAATATTTTGCCATAGATTAATGGAATCAGTAAAAAAGAGGCTGTTTCCATATGAAACTAGGACTAATACGAAATTGGCGACATTACTTCACTTCAGGTTTTAAAAAGAAGCATTTCGAAGTAAAGATAATGTAGCATCGGCAACATCATGATTGGAAAATGAAATGTATGCTATAGTGTGACATAGGGAAGAGATTAACAGGTCTGCCACCGACCAAACTCAGCCAGCCAATCCGAGGCATAGTACATCCTCGCTTTTTGCGTTCTTGGAAACGCGAATTGCTGAGAAATCAAAATCGTTAACGGCAGATATCCTAATTACAAAACGACAATATTTAGAAAGGCCTAATTCAAGTGAGGAGACTAACCCTTTGTTGTTTTGGAACGTAAATTTGTAAACATAATATAAAAACCTAACATCTGCTTTTATTAATTGTATTTTTTTAGATAAGCGGCAAGGAGTTACCCCCTATGGACGAATGTGCCATTAAATACCTATGTGCTCCAGCGACATCAGTAGAAAGCGAGAGGAGATTTAGTGCTGCAGGGCAAGTTATATCGGATAGAAGTTCCAGACTAAAACCTTCCAATGTCAATAAATTAGTATTTTTGCCTAAAATATCAGTTTGTAGGTTTTAGAAAGTAAATAATGATAGTTAATAAAGTGTATAATAATTATTTTTTTAACCTAAAATTTAATTTAATTTCATGCCGTAAATACTATCGAAAACTCTCGATAACTATCAACAGTTTATGCCTTAACTATCGATAGTGCCGACTAAATAAATATGATAAATCATGAGAAAAATATATATTAGGGAAATTGCAGAAACACAGAAACTCATTTGTGATATATATTCAATAATAATTATTGAAAAAATGGGAAAGTATGCGAAATACAAAAGGCAATATAGGAAAGAACGGTAGGTTATGCCCACATTTAAAAGTAAGTATAACATATTTTTTAAATACCTATGTACTGAGGAGTAGCTGTTATTTTTTGTTGTCTTTACTATTGGTACTCAACCAAAATACAGGATGTTTTTGTCATACTAAATTTTAAAGTAGCTCCATGTAAACCCTTATAACTTTAATAATTTACTGCTATTGTTTTCATGAAAATGTTAAGCTAGATGATTTATCTAAATCATTTGGGCGACTGACTATCTAGTCAGTGGAAAAATCTTCTAAATGTTCGTTGGGATGACTATTTTGCTAACGGAATATCTGAAGAGCCAGTAGTGTTTTGAACATTTGTATTATTTTTCAAAAACGCAGGTGGAGTTGATTTTTAAAGACCTTGCTGAATTTTCCCTACAACTATTTTCATTGCCATTACGTAATGCTGTTGTAGAAAGAGTTTTTCCATTATGAACAAACTGGTTCAGAAGATCCTTGACCCTTGATGTTGTACAAATTTTGTAGGAACAAAAAAAAATTATGAATTATTCAATTATAATATGTACTACTCAACAACAGCTAATTTAACAGAAGAAGAAGAACTAGAGGAGGTAATCGAATTAGTGCAAACGATTATCATTCATATTTAAGTACGAGTATATAAATCACGATTATTTAAATAAAAAAGAGTCAATGTTCGATATTGAGTTTATTCGCAGAACAGTCTAAGACTGGATTATAATAGGTCCTATTTATTTCAACTCTAGTACCAAAGAAATATCTTAAGCTGGACTGATTGTAGCAATATGTTTATGTTTATGATATTATACTAAAGTAAGTTAACGTTTTATTTTCAATAACTGTATTTTTGTTGAGTAAATAAAAATATTTTTAAATTGTGTTTTATTCGTACAAAAAATATATCGGTGTTTTATCTCCATTCCATATTCCATAAAACCAGATCTATTCTATCAAAAATTATATTGATAAAAGTTGGCCATCCATGATTCATGGAATGGAAAACGTGTGTCTAAGCTTATATAATTCTTTTAAGATAATTCTGATAAAATTTTCAGGTCTCAAGCCCCCCTATTTATCTATAGTCTCAAGAATGATACAAGCTAAAAAAGACCACAAACCGTGCTTGTCACATTTACTTGTTTTAAATAATTATTACGGTAGAACCACCGATCTCCAATTCTTATTATTGCGAAAGAAACCATAGAGGTTACTCATAAACAATTTCTATGTTTTTCAAAATTGGGCGATTTGGGCGACTTTATCAGTTCTATTTTGTGACACGGCGCACACAGGCGAATTTCGGGGATAAGTTGGTCAATAATTGAAAATCTCAACTTCAAAATTATGGGCTTAACCAATTATAATTTTATTATCTAGTTACCTGGGTATTATAATCTATCATCCTTATTACTTACGTATTTAGTGAAAGTTTAATACATTCTTGACAGACGGTGAATATATAAATACATAACAAGTATACAATACCATTGCATGAACCGCCTGCTGGTACCCTACACTGAAGGTTGTTGAAACCTTATTTACTATTGGCTTAATAACAGGTTTTCTCTGGGTAGTTCGATGTTCACCTGCGCCATGCTGATGAGAACCAATAGTTCGAAAGCGCTCCATAGCTGGTGATCTAAGCACAGCATCCGTTATATCTAATATCATTAGATGGATGCACCCCTAAAGTGTAGGGTACCAGCAGGCGGTTCATGCAATTGTATTGTATACTTGTTATGCCTTGTATTTATCTTATTGACGCACTGCCAAATATTTTAGTTCAAAGTTGACGTTCGGTGAGAATTGTGTCAATTCTAATAAAGTTCATTTAAAGATCAGTGATTTTTGTGTTCCATTTTCTACTAAGTTATTGTGAAATTTTTGAAAAACCGTCATGGAGCCCATTGCTGGTGGTACGTAGCATCTTAAATTTTTCATTGAATTACAAACTAAGCTTTTAAAAAGGTTATCCCTCATTTTAAAATCAAAGATTGCGGACATAAATTAATCAAAATGGCAGCTTGACATTTTGAATAATTTTTGCTAGTTAAAATGGGGATCGAGTAATACCTGATTTTAAAAGATATCTTCATATTTGAGATTAATTCCCAAATTTAAAAAAAAACCAACTTCAAAATGAAGGCGTTTATTAAAATTACTATAAATTTGGCAGAAACATGAGAGCTTATAAGAAGATTTTTGATAAAATATAGTCTAAAATGACAGATTATCGCCATTTTATGTTTTCTTAAAATAAAAAAATAGGATCGAGTAAATACCTAACTGTAAAGGTGTTTTCATGCTCAAATCATTTTTAAATTGAAATAAGTTAAAGTAAGCTATTTCAAATCGGAGATCTATATTAAAATGGGTTCTTTTACGAATTGAAGTGACTGGCTTATAGAGGAAAGCCCTGTATTAAACGTTGCTACTACTTTAATGTTTAATCTACTAATATGGCTAAATAAGAGAGTAATAAACAAAAAAATGTTTCAGGATCTGCAGCGAAGTCTGCATTATTTAAAAGAAGCCAGCTACTTACATGCTTAAAAGATTGTCATTGCAAAGACAAAAATAAGCAGTGCCAGTATTTAACAGGATAAGAAATGGGACTAGTTGTCGATAGACCAAAACTAGACTTCGGGAGCACTAATGACGGCAATACTGCTCGGCGTTTTTTTTTTGAAAACCGTTCCCAATCTTCGGAAATTACAGGTGTCCAACATAGGGCTGACATCTCGATTTAGAATAATATTGTTAACAATTTCCAGTGGTTATCACATAAAAATTGATAGTTTTAGGAATTACTGTCATGATACAGCAAAAAGATTTGTTAAACTGTATCCATGGTACAATATGCCAACATCCGTGTATAAAATCCTTATCCACAGCTCCGCAATTATATCTTATTTCATGGTTCCAAATGAGCAACTTGGTGAGGAAGCCCAGGAATTACGAAACAAGGATGTCAAAAAATACAGAGAATTTCATTATGGAAAATTTTCTGGGAGCAAAATATGGAGGATATATTCCACAACCTTTTGGTCTCATCTGATCCTTTAATCTTTGGCATGAGAAAATTATCTACCAAAAAACTGAAGAAATATCCTCCACAAGTTTTAAAATCTCTTTCATGCTTTTGCTTTGTGTTTATTTTCTAGAAACGAAGAAGAACCAGTTTTCTAAGATTAACATTTTATCTGCTGTTGCAATTCCACCAAGCAAAAGTGACACTACGGAAACTTTGTCAGGCGCAGAGGGTGACTTGGGTAAGATCATTTTCAGATTATCTTCAAACAGAAACTGCCGTTAAACGGTAGGCTACGAAAATGCCGTTGCGTTTAAATTATGTTACCATTGTTTGTCATCATTAACCTGCATGCTCTTATGACAGACACGAACATTTGTCGACAGTGTAGCCCCTGGTGTAATGGTCTACATACCCAACTACTTAGCTGGTGGCTTGGGTTCAAATGTCGGTACTGCTGTTTTGTTTTTTCTTAGTTTTGTAATTTTTTTATTGATGGCAAAAATGTAAGCAGAACTGACCTAAATAATGAGTTTTCAGTAGACGCACCAGACACTAGATAGACGCAGAGTGCTTTGAGTTAGGTAGGATCATTTTTAGATTTTTTTGACCATATCATTCTCTGAAAAAAACTATTTGAACTGATTTTTATTAATTTAACCTTTGAATAATATTAATTTCATGTGATTATTTTTAGGTCCTAATAATATCAGTCAGGATGTAGGAATAGCATCAGGACCTAATGTCACTCAGGATATTGTAAAGAAAGCAAGAATTGGCATAAATAGTGAGTTTTCAGTCGACGCACCAAATACTTTGCCAGACGCAGACTTTTTTGAATTAGGTAGGATAATTTTTAGATTTCTTTGATCATTGTCATTCTCTGAAAATAGTAACTATTTTTCTAACTGATTTTTATCAACTTAACCTTAATCAGGTGATTATTTTTAGGTCCTAATAATATCAGTCAGAATGAAGGAATAGTATTAGGACCTAATGTCACTCAGGTTATTGTAAAGAAACAAGAAGAAGAAGATGATCCTTTCGAAACGTCTTCAAGCTCTTATGAGCCGGAAAGTTCCGAGCAGTGAAAAGGAAGATAAAGATCAAACCCAAAGGAAACACATAAAAGTTGAAGTAAAACGCAAACAGAAGGACGAAAAAAAATATCGAGGATGAGGAGAAACAGATAAGAAAAAGAAGCAAGAAGGCGAATAAAGAAATGTGGAAGCAAACAATCAATAAAAAACTGAGACTAAGTGGAAAAAGTACATTAACAGAAGTGGTAAAGAGGTACAAGAAAAAAGACCCAAAGTAGTTGACTGTAATAAATGTCGGTTTAAGTGCCAAGAAAAAATAACCGAAGCAGAGAAAAACTGTGTATTGAGTACTATAGTTTGCCTGATAATGCAGAACAAGAAATGTACTTATGAAAAATGTTCCTGTGGCTAAAAAGAAAAATAGTCCCAAAACAAAAAAACAGGCAAACGTCTAGAGTTTTTTTCCTAAAAAATGGAAATAGAGTCACAAAGAGTTTGTCGTAATCTTTTTTGCAAGACTTTGGCAATTTCTCATAGAATTGTAGAAAATTGTGCCAAAAACACCAATTGTGATACCGGTTTGTATACTGGTTTTGACAAGAGGAAAACTCTCGTCCACCACACGCAACATCAAAAGAGCCAAACTGTTCGTTCAGCAACATATAAACTCATTTCCTAAAGTAAAGTCTCACTATTGTAGGAAAGATTCAAAAAAACTATATGTGTTACCAGAATTGAACATTTCAGTCATGTACAAGTTGAATAAAACCGATATTTGCAATGACAAGAAAATACAACCCGTCCCTCTTTTCGTGTATCAGAAAATTTTTCATGAGTTTGAGCCAGCATTGACTTTTCACGTTCCAAAAAAGAATCAGTGGTCACATACCTACAAAGCTTACTAAATTTTGAGGAAATTGAGGTAAATTGTAAGGGAAGAGCTAGAAGAAAAAAAAAACAATCACAAACCTTGAGTTAAACCAAAAGTACATGAAAAGACTACCAGTTTCACATAAAAAGAAAAAAGATTTTGAATGTCTATTAAAATCTATACAGATAAGTCGCATTCATCAGTAGTAACACATCATAGTAACTCTTTTAGTGGCAAAAACTACCCAAGACACTACCCGACTACGGTAGCTTTGATAGTAGCAGTTACGTATCTGCCACCATAAATGCTAGGTGGGATTTATGTAATCTACCTGATCTCACCCAAACTTCTATCAACTATATATTTCCACACAAT
>MU188317.1:296-49617 GCA_016904865.1 Pissodes strobi
CTCTCACCAGTTTGACGTTCCTGCCAGCCAATACAATGCAGCCCCTCCTGTCACAAACTGTCATTGATCATAGATCAGTCATAGATTACTACATGTTCCTCTCAATAAGGAAGATTATGACAAGGAGTTAAACATAATTAAACAAATCGCAATAAATAATAACTATAGCCCGGCTCTAATTGACTCTCTATTAAAAAAGAAGCTATATAAAAAAGTCATAAGCTTAGCATATCCAAAACAAAATTTAGATAAAACATTAAATAATTACAATGTGTTAACCTATTGTGGTAAACCTAGTGAAATAGTTCCTAAAAAACTTAGAGAGTTAAATAGGAATATCGCTCTTAAGTGTACAAATACTCTAGGATCAATAATTAAAAATAATAAATCAAAAACATCTAAAATGTTTAAGTCGGGAGTATATAAATTAAAATGCGGATCTTGCCCAAAAATATATATAGGTCAAACAGGTAGAACTTTCAAACAGCGAATTTTAGAACATAAAAAATCTTTCCTGAACACAAAAACTGATTCAAATTACAGTAATCATTTGATAGAAAATAGTCATTCTTTTAACGAAAATTTTAATATTTGGCATATTCATAATGAAAGTAAAAAGCTCAATTTATTAGAAACAATGGAAATTAATAAACTTAAAAAGGCAGGTTTACTTTTGAATGATCATCTTGACCTTAACAATTCTCCCCTCTTTAACCCTTAGATCGAACCGGCAATTTTACGACCATAACAGTTACCAATATATTTTCAGCACTTTAGTCTAGTAACTAGTAACTAGTTTAAATTAATCGTCATCCGATGAAGGTACTGTGTACCGAAACAATAAACCTGTGAAAATAAAAAACGAGTGTTTTTAATAAATTACATAGTTAATGGATTTTCATCAAGTAACAGTCAACACAATCAAGTCAATAAATTGTTATCCATGCCTTCCATTCACTGTTGTTATCGATATTGGGTAATGAGTATACTTTCTTTTAAGTTTCGTCGTACTCACAACTTATTTAACGGAAATGTAGACAAGTCAGGTCGACGCAGGTTAAGAGTTTTCCAATAATTTGTAAGTAAAATTCACATTAAATTAAAAAAAGTATTAAATTAGTTACGATGCTTTCTTCTGTAGGTGTTAATGAGGAACGAGATCTGTTCCCCGAGTTCCCCGAGCATGTAGCTTTCCTTTCTCTGCACCTTTAAAAAAATCATTCCAGGCAAATAGATGTATAAATCTACATATTTTAGCCGAAACGTCATGCCAAAATTTTGGAAGACATATTCCAACAAATTTCCCATAATGCATCAAAAGGAAAGCCATCTCTGCAGAGTCCTAAAATGGCCGAAGCATTGAACATATTTGACACTTCTTGCGATTTTCTGTGTATTTAAATTTTAATAAACCTCGATTTTCTGACATTTCTCGATCTCGTACAAAAAATTGTTATGGAACTTTTTTATAACACAGATCACGTGGGTTATGAATCTGAGATTGATTTCTTGAAAATAGGTCAACGTTGGCTGGCACGTACGGTTAAATGTCGGTATCTCCAATTAAATTGATGTGATTTTTTTGTATGTTCTGCATATGTGTCCGATTTTCTAGTAATAAAATATTAAGTGGTGTCAAAACCCGAAATTGCAAAAAGTTCAAATTCCACTAGTTTTTTTCATGAATTCTTGTCTAGTAATCTTTGTACAAAAATTAGAAGAAAAAAAAAATAAAATCTTTATTTTTTCTGACCTCGAAATCGAATCGAAACAGAGCATTTAAAGTTCTTCCGATAAAAATTCTTTATTATCAGCTTTTTCGATCCTTGCGACTTTTTCGGCGCTCAAAGTGACCCTTTATCGTATGGGTAATGTATAAAAATGCGCATATTGCGAATAGGATGTTTAATTGAAGAAAGTCTTTCAGGTGCTTTTTTAGTAGAAAACCACTCTAATGTTGCCAGGAATTTATATACTAGGAAATGATATACATGAGCTGGAACTAGATTTCCAATATAAGTTACACTACCGTCAAAATATTTCTCTTTTTCCTTCCTTGAACAATAATATACCCTAGTCTATAAAACACATGACGTGTAACGATCGAAAACTCACAAAACCCCTTAACGTATGCATCTCCTCATTCACTGTGATTAAATTCAGGCACTTAAACTCGATTGATTTGATCTTAGCCGAAAAATAAAACTAAATGTGGCTGAATTTACGACGTCATCGACTACTATCTTTCCGAAGATAAAACTTATTTGTTCTATTTCTTCACTATTTTACGGCCGTTTTTATCACGCGCCAGTCAAGCGTGGAGTTCATAGGCTCTGTCATAGAGACCTTATTTTTTTCTAATGCAAAAGTTGTACCATTTTAAATTTCGAATATTTAAAATTAGCTTAAATTTAATATGTGTTTTCCTTGTCAAATAATGTGTCTGAATATGCGCCAGCTATCAGTTGCATGTAATAGTACGGAGTGGCATGGTTGGTACAAAAATACCGTTAGTACTAATTGGTTAACAAATTGTACTAAAAGTATTATTACGGCTTATTAATTTTTTTAATTTTGTTTCTTATAGATGTAATGTGTGACAATCAATGCCATGCTATTATTTTTGTGCTGATCCGATAAATATGGTTCCGCGAAGTGTTTGTGGCGACATGTGATTAAGTTGGATCAGCGCGATATTTATTTATATTATTTTTATGATAGCGAGCCTGCGAGCTCAAACCTAAAGCTTTAGTTTTTAGAATCCATTGGTCCGTTGTAACGTGGACAGCTTTTCTTGTATTTTACTTGTTTCTTAAAATTAATAAATAATTTTGTTAGTGTTCGTTCGTCTCTTATTGTAACTGGCGCAGTCGGTAGGATACCGGGAAGATAAGATAGTTAATCTTTTGCATTTTCGCATTAATCTCGGTATTGTGAAACCTCTCTGAGACGACCTGACGAAGAAATAAGGATCATAATTTGCTGTTACATCGAAGCCTTTGGTTCTCACTGAGGACACTCATCTGGAAAGACGCCAGAAGCCTGAGTTCTCAACCCTGACCGTCACTCTCTATTACATTGAAGCCTTTGGTTCTCACTGAGGACACTCATCTGGAAAGACGCCAGAAGCCTGAGTTCTCAACCCTGACCGTCACTCTCTATTACATCGAAGCCATTGGGTCTCACTGAGGACACTCATCTGGAAAGACGCCAGAAGCCTGAGTTCCCGAACCTGGTCCTCACGGTCAACTTACCTGATTATTGGAATAATCTGTGGATCCACCTCACTACTAGCAATCTTGGGTAAGTCGTTTGATTACACCATACAAACTGCTACCTAGATTTATTTTTATTTTTATCTATTAGTTTACGAGTTAAAAGTTAGGGATCATCTACTTTTATTTTGTCAAAATGCCGGAAACTCCTGTTCAAGGCCAATCTCCTGTCAATAATTACCTTTCATATGATAAAGCATTTAAATTAATACAAAAATTTGATGGCACAAAAACACAGTTGCATAATTTTATAGATGCTGTTGATTTCGCTTACAGTCGTTTTGATCCTCAAGAATTGAATATTTTCCAATTTATTGTAAAAGCAAAATTAGAAGGTTCTGCTTTAGACCACATAGCGTCACTGGAACTAAATGATTGGCAAACAATAAAAAATGAATTGATAAAGAAATTTGGTGAGTCACTCGATATTTATTGTTTAGCTTATGAGATTACTCATTTGAAACAACTTATAAACGAAAAGCCACTACAATTTGTTCAGCGCGTCGAAAGCCATTTGTTACGAATTCAAAAAATTATCAAATATGATAGTACATACGATGCATCTGCTCGGAATGTTTTACGCGAATATCATGAAAAATCCGCCCTTTTAACGCTTACAAATGGTTTAAAAGATCCTCTGTGCACAACCATTCGTTTACAGAAACCCGCGTCTATTGTAGAAGTAATAAATTTAATAAATGATTTCGAGAATCAACAATTTATGCTTAAACAAAGCACTTTTCGTTTCGCCAGTTCTAATCCACACACTTTGGCGTCAAACCCCCCTTCTCAACAAACTCTAACCTCCCCACATCCTCAGACTTCTCCAAATAAACCACCAATAAAGCTTGTTATTAAAAAATGTTCTTTTTGCAATAAACTCGGGCATAGTGTGGAGTCTTGTTACGCTAAACGAGCCCAAGTAAAAATTGAAGGCACATCAAGTGCGATTAAAACATATGCGGAACAGTCTGATATCAGTAGCCAACCGGAACATGAATCCGCTGACCAAATTTTAGAGTGTGAAATACTTGACGAAAATTTTTGTGTAGCGGCCTCGGAAAGTCAGAACCTAGATTTATCTCACCTTGTCAACGATATGAGCGAATTAGAAATTTAGCCCTGACTGAATCTGAGCTACTATTTTTACATGTAAAAAACATTAATTTGAAATTTTTAGTAGACTCTGGAGCTTCCATTTCAACCATTAAACCTAATAAAATTCAAAATTTAAGAGCGCTTCGCGACGAAAATATGAATGTCTCCGGTATCGAAGGGAAAAATATTAAGGCGACTAAAAGTATTCATTTAAAATTACTAGACAAGCTTCATAAATTTTACGTTCTTGACTTTGAGTCCTGTTTCGATGGAATTTTAGGCTTGGACTTTTTAAAGGCATATAAATGTCAAATTGATTTTTCCAAACATCTTCTCATAACCGCTACTCGGAGAATTCCTCTCGCGACCTTAAAAACCAGTCAGATTATTGTAACTAAAAATAAAAATGCAGACGAATTGATTCATAAGATTTCGGTTATATCAGACCAGGTCTTAGAACCAGGAATGCAAACGATAGTCGTTTTAAAAACAAACACCGTTCGGAATGGCAAAAATTATTTATGTCACGAAACTAATATTTGTAATGGGAACGTTAGAATTCCCAATGCTTTAGTTAATGTTACTGGCGGCAAATTTGTTACAACGGCATTCAATAATACGGATATCAAATGTCGGCTACAAGATATTTTTATAAATTTAGAGCCTCTCAGTAATGTTACAGTAAACAAAATATGCGCAACAAATAATGAAAATTTTAGTAATTTTTGCCGTTTGGGAAAAATAAAAGATCTTCTGAATTTACAGCATTTAAATTTGGAAGAAAAACAACACATTGAGCAACTTTGTCTAGAATATCATGACATTTTCTTACTTGACGGTGAAAAGTTATCATTCACCAATGAAATAAAACACAAAATTATAACGGAAAATCATTCCCCAATTTATACGAGAAATTATCGATACCCGCAATCACTCAAAGAAGAAGTTGAAAAGCAAGTTTCAAATCTATTAGATAATAATATAATTCGTCCTTCTTTTTCACCGTGGAATTCTCCCATCTGGATTGTTCCTAAAAAACAACATAATTCGACTCAGTCTAAGTGGAGGCTAGTAATAGATTACCGTGAGCTTAATAAAATCACGAAAGCCGACAGGTTTCCTATTCGCATTATAAGATCCTTTACACAAATAGTGCACTATATAAAAATCGCCCTTTCCCATTGGTCGACCCGCATGGCCCTCCGCTCGCTTCGCTCGCTACGGGGGCTCAAGAAAAGGAAACTAACCAGGTGCTAACCCAATCTAACTCAAGACATACCCAAAATCAAGAAAAAAAGCTGTTTAGAAACATAATCTTAAAAAAAAATAAAAAAATGCAACGGGGTTCGAACCCGCGTTTTCCAGGCGAGACCCAACGATCTAAACCTCTACACCATTAGAGCCCTTGATAGAAGTCGATTGCATCACGCAGACATATCGTAATACGAGATGGATCGACCAATAGGAGAAGTCGATTTTTACATAGTGCACTATTTGTGTACAGGATCTTTAAATGCTTCCTATTCCTCGAATAGATGAAATTTTTGATTTACTTGGAAAAGCTAAATATTTCACTGTTATCGATCTAGCTTCTAGCTTTCACCAAATAGAAATGGAAAGAGCAGATATAGAGAAAACTGCCTTCAGCACTAATACTGGACACTTTGAGTTTTTGCGCATGCCCTTTGGGTTAAAAAACTCACCATCTACATTCCAAAGGGTAATGAATTACGTTTTTCGGGGATTAATTAATGAAGAAGCTCTAATATATATGGACGATGTTTTAATTTTCAGTAACTCGCTTCAAGAGCATTACGCAAAATTATCTCGAATATTTGACAGGCTCCGAAAATCGAATTTAATAATAGAACCTAGTAAATGCTATTTCTTACAAAAGGAAGTTAATTTTCTAGGCCATGTGTTAACAGAATTTGGAATTAAACCAAACCCGGAGAAATTAAAAGCAATAACAAAGTTTCCAGAGCCTCAGAACGAGAAAGAATTAAAATCATTTCTCGGTTTGTTCGGATACTATCGGAAATTCGTACCTGATTTCGCTAAAATTACGAAACCTCTTACGGCTCTTTAAAAAAAAAAAAAATTTGACTTTAATACGGAATGTCAACAATGTTTCCAAAAGTGTAAAACTATTATTTCATCTGATAATGTTCTAGCTTATCCTGACTTTACTAAACAATTTACCCTGACGTGCGATGCCTCTAATTTCGCAATTGGAGCTGTATTGAGTCAAGAAGACAGACCGATTGCCTTTGCGTCTCGTACATTGAACGAGACGGAAGTTAAATATGCTACTATTGAAAAGGAGTTGCTATCAATAGTGTACGTAACAAACTTTTTTCGGCCATACCTATTCGGGAATAAATTTATAATCAATACAGATCATAGACCACTTGTCTGGTTAATGAGTCTGAAAGATCCAAACTCTAAACTCACTCGATGGAGAATAAAACTTAGTGAATTTGACTTTGAAATTAAATTTATTTCCGGAAAAGACAATAACGTGGCAGACGCACTCTCTCGAATTAAAATTAATACAATTGAATTAAAGGCATACCAAGAGTTCATAGAAACAAATGACAAATTATATTTAACAAAAATTAAATATTCAAATGACCAACTATTTTTCCATAAGCACAAAAATATTTTATTATTTTTTGATGACGAGGATAACATACCCCTTCGCGATCTACAAATTATAAAAGATAAGTTTAAAATCGAGGAATTTAATTTGAGTGAAGGTAGTGGCATGTTTTCCACACAGGAAAATAATCAAAACTTAACACCAATTAAATATGACGAATCTAATTTAGAAATTTTATTCCAACATTTAGCGGTTTTACAGTTAACTGATGAACAGTATTACATAAATATTTCGAACCCGGAAATTCTCAAGATCTTGAACTACGTCTTTCCATGCATAACTTTTACCGTGTGTTTGAATATTGTAAAATACCCAGCTGAGGACGAAATAGAGAGTATTATTGAAACAGTTCATACGGAATACTCTAATTATCACAAAGGTATCCAAGAAACGTATAATAAAATTCGTAAATTATTCTATTGGAAAGGTATGATAAATGATATTACGATATTCATAAAATATTGCGAAATATGCCAACGCTCAAAAATAGATAAACGCAGCAACAAATATCCCCTCAATATCGTAGAGTCTCCCTACAGACCTTTTGACAAAATTTCCCTTGACTTGTTAATTATTGATAAAAGTTTTATTTTAACTGTTATTGATAACTTAACAAAATACGCCCAAGCTTATCTATTAAAAAATAAAACTGCAAAAACAATTGTAAATAAATTAAAAACATTCATACAATATTATCAAATTCCAAGGGAACTTTATGTCGATAACGGAACTGAGTTCGTCAACAAACAGTTAAAAGATTTTTGTGGCAAGTTCCACATAAATTTGAATGTGTGTTCCGTCGAGCACTCGCAGTCAGCTGGACTCATTGAGAGGTTACATGGTACAATTACAGACATCATTCGTTGTTATCTAAACGAAAATCAAAACAATAAATTAAATGACGCGCTGCTTATTGCTATCAATGCATATAACAGTTCTAAACAAGCTTCATTGGATTTATCTCCTAGAGAAGTATTATTTCCCCATTTAAGTATCTTCGATCCCTTGCAGTCTCAGCAGATCGCAGAGCAGCAGATTGAAAGTATACGGTCAAAACAAAAAGCGTTAAGGCAAAAAGCCAAAATGCATTGAGACAAGAAATTACCTAAACGTAATTATCCCGAATATCAAACTGGTCAGTTGGTACTAATAAAAAGAAAAGCTAATTCTGATAAATTGGAAGAATATTCTGGCCCATTCAAAATAATTGAACTCAATAATAAAAATAAAACTATGTCTGTACAGCAAAACTCAAAAATCTCGAAATTTAATTTTGATCAAATAATACCGTTTTTCAGTAAAACCAATGTATGAAACATATTAAATATTAAAGGTAAGCAGTTTGTATGCCATGTGTCATGCGGCTTGCATTATACTAGCTCTCCTGGTGACAATCATCGTCGAACCCCTGCCACAATGTTCAGGTACTTGGAAGCAGTTCACCGCCACCGGTGCAGCAAATGATCACGAACTGTAGAGATCACTCTGGAATGGCAAGAACTTTTTCCCTGTAAAAAGTTCTTCTTGTGGAAAGGGAGGTGTAATGTGTGACAATCAATACCATGCTATTATTTTTGTGCTGATCCGATAAATATGGTTCCGCGAAGTGTTTGTGGCGACATGTGATTAAGTTGGATCAGCGCGATATTTGTTTATATTATTTTTATGATAGCGAGCCTGCGAGCTCAAACCTAAAGCTTTAGTTTTTAGAATCCATTGGTCCGTTGTAACGTGGACAGCTTTTCTTGTATTTTACTTGTTTCTTAAAATTAATAAACGATTTTGTTAGTGTTCGTTCGTCTCTTATTGTAACTTAGATGTTAGCCTATTAAGTAGGATCATCTATCTCTTATTTAGTGTCGAAATACAAATTTAAACTTACAAGGCTTTAAGCTACAGAGTCCTAGTTTTAAACAGGTGGGTGTAGGCTTTTGAAATTTTTCAAATGTAACACAACTAAAGTAAATTGGCAGGTGAGGTGAGGGGAAGGTTCCAGTCGCCTTGACCACTGTGATTTAACCATAGGTTGGTGGTGGTTGGTAAGCAAATCTGTAATTTTACAAACCAAGC
Organism: Pissodes strobi; assembly: GCA_016904865.1. Lineage (NCBI taxonomy): Eukaryota > Metazoa > Arthropoda > Insecta > Coleoptera > Curculionidae > Pissodes > Pissodes strobi. Next base: position 9,402 of record MU188317.1, read on the forward strand.
TACAACCACATAAATAGTTTTATTTCAGGGCTTTCTTGTCTTTTGTCACCTGTATTTATTTTCGAGATTGGCTGAAAGGCTGCTAGAAAAAAGTTTACTTCGTAGAAGGCTTTTGCCTGCTGAGTTGGAAACTGGCATGTAGACTGCAGGTTTCATACCCACAACAACTCTTCTCTTTGGTCGCTGTTACCCTGTCTTGTGGAACTATTAAACGCCTTGAGTGTATTTTCGAGTTACTTACATGACAGGATGCAGATAGTCAGGATTAGTGAAACCCAGAGTGATCCAGTTAAAGTTCAGATTGGTGTTCCTCAGGGTACCGTCCTGGGTCCTTTGCTATTCATAACCTATATAAATTCTTTAACCGAACTAAAAATAAAAAACGGCACAATTATATCTAGTATATATAACTGTTATATGTTTGCGTGGAGAATGCGGCAATTAATATTTTCCCAATTATTTTATTCTCAAAGTAAACTAAATCCAGGCAGCACCGGCCTTAGAATATCGATGGATCTAAATACTAGTACTTGAAGCTGCATTATTATCAACTTATTAAAATATGTTCTGTTCCTCCTATTGACTACTGGAAACTAGAATTTTATAGTAACTGATGAGTTTTTGAACTATTTTAGCTGATAAAAATATTAATATTTTAACGAAAGCTCTAAACCATACAGAACATCACGAAACATTATTAAATCATCAAGGATTCATAAATCCAATAATATGCTTCAACCTTCAATAAAAATGGCCTTTATTAAATGTCCCTATTATATATGTAAATTCCAATCGCAACACTGAATGATGATGCAGCCCAAATTTATTTGATTGCCATTAAAATTCGAAGTATTTGTTCGAAATATAATATTTTATTGGCTCCGATATCGAAATGAAATATCAGTTTCATAAAAATTCCAGCTATTTAATACAGAAATAACAGGAAGTGAATCTCAATAACGGAAAACAAATGGCGTCCAGTAATGTGGCTATAAATTTTACTTTTATAAAATAGAATATAGAATATCAATTATACATTTTTTTTTGGATTAGTAAACATTTTATTTTTTAATTTATCACAATCGTTCAACTTACCCTTGATGATAAAATATGTTACTAATGCCAATATTACCCTAAGCAAATCTTAAAATCCCATCAATTCGATGAAGTTTATATTCGGGCATTAAACGCACAATGCACAAAAGTTGCAAGAAAACCACTGCACGGTATAGGAGAACCACGACGTCCCCATTATCATTAATTACTGTCGGCCAGTGGCGGCCTTCACCTCTGCATTCACACCCGCTTGATTTATTGTCGGCACACTTACTTAATTGAATATCTCGAGTTCTGTTTGGATAGTTCTATGAATAGGTAACAACGGGATTATGCTCATAAAGATGTGATAAAATCACGGAAATGCTCGATCTAGTAAGTTTTAATTTTTCTGCAACGGTCATTCATGCTTACAGAAGAGATCATCACAATTGATTTAACACTTCCCGTTAATTTAATGTGAAGTTTACTTACAAATTATTAGAGAACTCTTGACCTGTGTCACACTGACTTGTCTACATTTTCGGGAAATAAGCTGCGAATAAGTTCTGTTTGGATAGTTCTGTGAATAGGAAACAACGGGATTATGTTCATAAAGATGCGATAAAATCACGGAAACGCTCAATTTAGTAAGTTTGTCACTTTTCTGCTGGTTGGCTTTATATGAGTGCGAAAAGGCCAACGACCTAATTAAACGTTGGAAAAAGCTAGAAATATTCATATACTTTAAAACGCCAGACAATTTATTGGTTGCAGGAACGCAGCACACCGTTTCAACACAGGCGAAGGAAAAATTCACTGACACTACTCCTGCTCCCATTTTCATTTCAATAGTTTTATATATTATTATTTCACGTCTTTTTGTATGGTTTTCTGTTTTTAATAGCTTTACGTTTTTGAAGTCAAAACTATGCATTGGCTCGTTTGGCCAATGTATACTCCGTCGCAGCTTTCACACGGGATTTCATATCCTACATAGAACTCTTTTATCTCTTGAATTTTTTTTTAATATGCTAAAATCAGAGTTTAAAATACTGTGTCCCTTATGACTGACAGTAATATTATGATTTTTAAATATTCTTTACTTTACAATCGACCTACCTTTTGTACAAGGAAATCTTTTATAAATAAATAAAAAGTTGTGCTATAGGTGCTGCAATATCTAGTGTTATAGCTCAACTAGTCCTAGAAAATTTAAAAGAAAGAATTTGATTTTAACATACGTCGACGACTGCATTATGACGGTTTCCAAAAATAAATATGAATATCCCCTAGGCCAATTCAATAGCTACCACCCAAAAAATCAAGTTACAATTACACCACAGTCTATTTTTAGGAACATTACTACAGTATCACAATTTTAGATGCAAGACGATGGCGAAAAAAGCAAGCCAATAACCCAAACAAGGATTGGAAGGAACTGTGCAACGACTTCAAAAAAGAATTTGAAGACAAAAGTTATGAAACTGCACTGAAAAAATAATAAACAACAACATTTTAACCAAAATGGGCAAAGATATGCAAATAACAACCCAATATGCTACGCTTGTGGGAAGACAGGACACTTTGCTGCAACATGGGGAAATCAGCAGACACCGAAACGCTGGCGGGTGGCAAAAGTGAATACCCCCACCCCCTTGAAATGACGTGGGTCTATGTCTGGCAGTTATGGTAGGGCGCCACTAAACGTTTCTTACAAGAAATGTATCAATGATTATTGATCCTTGAAAATAGGGCAATACAATTTAGAAAAATACTCTGTAAAAGTGGTGTCTAGTGGTGGACGAGATCCTATGCATCCTGAGAGCAGAGCATGGGGTCTATGTACAGGCCTATGCAGAAGATGTTATGATTATGACACAAGGTACTGAGGTGGGAATATTGCAGAGGCTTCTGGAGGAAGCACTGACAAGGTTCTCACAGTGGTGTAGGGATAACGAACTCAGAGCGAATCCCAACAAGGTATATATGGTCATCTTTACCAGGAAAAGGAAGCTGGAGGTCTCTCCCAACATCACGTTGGGAGCTAAGAAATGCGTCAAGTATCTGGGTGTCTGGTCTGGTGTCCAAACTGACCTTTCAGGAACACATTCGGCTCAAGACCGCGGCGGCGCTCAGTGCCCTGTGGGCTTGCCGTAGGGCGCTGGGAGGGACCTGTGGACTTGGGCCGAAAACTATGTTATGGATCTATAGGACGATGATCGCTCCGATGCTCATGCACGGATCGGTTGTTTGGGGGCCAGGATCCATGAAAATGGCGTCCAGAGTAGTGCTGGACAAATTACAGCGACTTGCATGCCTCTGCATCACCGGGGCTATGAGGACGGCGCCCACGAGGGCACTGGAGGTGCTGGTGGGGTTGCCTCCGTTGGCGGACCGGGTGAGGCACGAGGCAGCCAGAGCGGCTATGAGATTGGCTGATGCGGGGATGTGGAGTGACAACGGCTCCTGCCAGGGCCATTGTGGTCTATGGCGGGGCTTGTCTGGGGACCTAGCCATTCTGGGGATGCCAGGTGACGCGATGGTTCCTGAGATAGGCTTTTCCGAGGGGCTGAACTTCCTCTTCCCTACAAAGGAGGATTGGACGGAGGGAAGGACGGGAACCTGGGATGGGCTAGTCTGGTTCACAGACGGGTCCAGAATGAGAACACTGTCCGGAGCTGGTGCGTACTGTGAGGCCCTGGGGCGGGAACTATCCGCCTCACTGGGCGTGCACACTACGGTTTTCCAAGCGGAAAATTTTGCGATCATGATGGAGGCCTGTGAGTCGTTAAGGTTCAATGTCGGTGGCGGGAGGATTTTCTTCTGCTTCGACAGCAAGACCGCACTCATGGCGCTGAAGTCGGTCCGCACGCGCTCTCTGTTGGTCAGGGAGTGTAGAAGCTAGCTGATTGAACTTACAAAGGTTAAAAAGGTCACGCTAGTCTGGGTACCGGGACACTCGGGTGTACCGGGAAACGAGGCCGCTGATGCCTTAGCCAGAGAAGGCTCCGCACGCAGACACTTGGGGCCTGATCCCTGTGTGTGGATCGCTCAGAGTGTTCGCGAAAGAGCTTTGGAGGCCTGGATGGAGGGTCGGGCGGAGGAGCTATGGCGGACGGCTCCGGGGATGAGACAGACCAAGCTCATGATACATGGGCCGCGAAGAGTCTTGCCAGGGGGCTGTTGTGCCTACCTAGGAACGAGTGCAGGGCCCTGGTAGGATTCTACACAGGGCACTGTAGGCTTAGATGCCACCTGACCCTGCTGAGAATTGCAGAGTAGGGAGAGTGTAGATGATGCATGGAGGACGACGAGACCCCATACCATATACTTACGGAATGCCCCGCCTTCGCTTGGGCAAGGTACAGAATCTTTGGCGTGACGTCGATCGAGCCAGATTCAGTGCGTCGTGTTAATCTGAAGGAGATGCGGGCTTTCTTAAGGAGGACCGACATCCTGGAGGTTTTCTAATGCGGGCTGGGGGCACAACGGGCCCAATTGGTGGCCTAAGTGCAAGGCCCGCTAGGGGCCACCCCTTCTGATACTGATACTGATACCCTGTAAAGGAACGTTGGAAAATGTTAAATACACAGGTTAGTTATTATTTTGACAGCAATTTACCAAAATAAACATCAAGGTTACAAATTGCTTATCTATTTAGAAATGTTAACTTACACCAACTCTTTAAGGACAATTAATCTTATCCTAAATCAATTTGAAGTTATGGTTACGCTCTTAAGCCAATAAGAAGATTCTCTTGTAAGATATCTCACAGTTATTACAAGAATAATAAATCAAAGCAACATAATATACTACTTGTTAAACTATACCTTATAACCTTAATATTGCCCAACCAGTGAGGTAAATATGTACATATACAGCCGTTAAATATTTATAGGTAAACGGATTGAGCTCAAGTCGATTCCGATATCAAGGCGACGAATTAAATTTAGTAAATTTCAGTTGTGTGAAATAAATTACTGCCATGAGCTTTACAGCCAAATACGGCAAAAATTAACTCAATCAGCTATTCGGACACTAGTGAAATGAATTAACTAACTAACTAATGATAAAAATTTTTCAAGGTAAGCGCGATAAGCTAGATATATAAACTGACGGACGGCGGAATTAGCTAGGTCAGCGTGAAATTCTACCTCACAGAAGGAATTCTCCCCCATAGAAAGAAGCGTGTTAGTGTTCCTGTGTCTAGAACTGCTTATTTCGTTCTTTTCTACTAAACAATGTCTTATGCTTTGTTGGCTTGTGGTCACGTACCCAAAACTACGCTTTGAGCTCCAGAGGAAGGATGTGCTGGTTATGTCAGGGATTGAGGGAGGATTATAGACAGACCTTTTCTGCCCTTAGTCCACAGTCACGACACCAGAAACAAAAATAACTTTATACCAGAACATTCCCGCCTGGAGAGGTGTCGAAACGGCCCAAGATATTTGGGAATCCACTTTTTTAACGATTTGCCAAAAAGTATTAATCAACTGTCTGAAAATAACTTTAGGGGTAAAATAAAACAAATTTTAATAGATAATACATTTTAGTTTTATGAAGAATTCTTGAATTTTAACTTCAATGTTTTGTAATTTTGATATTTTATATTGTATGTAATGTTTAGTAATGTAAAATTTTTTAAATGTCAGTTTGTGGGTATGTGCCCAGGCTGTCTGTCTTTTTACTTTTGATGCGTGTAAGTACTTGTATTTATTTGACATTTGATTTTGATTTTCTCAGCCTCTGTTACGTGGCGCTGCAAACAGATATACTTGTCGAGCAGATTGGTACGCCGGAATTAAGGTCGCGAGAAGTAAGGTAGCGAGAGTATCGTTAACACAAATCGACCAGTAAAAGGAGAAAATCGCAATACTGTATTTAATAATATCTACAACTTTACAAGTTACGAAATAGGTGCTGTGCCGACTTTTTAACGCCGCTTGGTAAACGAGGTACGTGTTTACCAAAAAATAATTCCTATTAATTTGTATAATGTATATTACCAGGGTTGTACGGTAATATCTCAGCCTAGTTATACTCAAAAAAGCAAGCAAACTTAAACATTTTTGTCATGCATAGCATGAAGCCTAGGTTGCCTATAATGCACCGACAGTAAACGTATATCTAAATATAACGTACATAACGTCAAATATGAATATAAGAACGCCTGAAGACTCCGGTAATTAGAGATAATAGAATTGGTAAATATTCGAGTATATTCGACATGTAGCGCGAGATAACTACGTTCAACTAACTCACAATTTATCCGACTGAATTAATCAACCGCAGACAATACGTGCACAAACTATGTTTACCCCGGGGGATTGAAGCAATGCAAGTTTGAATCTCTATGCAGGCTGATAGAGGAGACACTGTCATGGATAAAGAGAAAAACGCTCCCTGTTACTGTGGACGAAATTTATGCTAAAGTAGTCAAATAATTAACTGGGAAAGAATACCTTGAATCCTACGGTTTTCATCGGATTAGGCACAAGTAATGGAAATTTGAATATACAAAACATTACTATAATGATATGAATTATACTTCATATAAGCATTATCGCCATGAGAAAATCGAAGGCGATTTATTCAGTCTACACCTGGATCTAAATATACTTTTGCATTTCATGTGACATGAAATTGCTCTAATCACTCCAAAACTGAGCCCTTTGTCAACAAGTTTAATCCTAATTAACAATGACCCCGAGTTTTCGACATGTTGCAACGTTTAGCTGAAATCCAATTAGTGCGGCAAATAAATCTGATCGTTACAGGTTTTACGTTCGGAATTATAAACTAAATTAACTAATTAAATTTTGCAAATGCTCAACATTTAATTAGATGAGGCAACCCCTAGCGTTTGATCCAATCCGTGCGGAAAAAATTAACGGTGGGATATAGAAAATATTTGTGGCAATTAGTTTGATTGACTGCATTCAACCGCAAACATGCAGTTACACGAGTTTTCCTCGTTAATATTCAATTTAAATGTAAATTCTGACTCAGACTTACAAGCATATAGAGATTGGATAGCACATGTGAGTTGTAACCCACTGTGCGGTTCAACTATTTTATTTTATTTTGGGTGATATGTATATTCCACTAAGGAAAGTAAATAGCTGGAGACTGGAGTTTGTATGAAAAATATCAAAATAGATAAACAGCGACAACGACTGAGAATAACGAAAACAATTCGAGATTATACCTGGCATCTTTTTTTTCTTTAAACAAATATTGAATTGGAAAAGTTCTCGTAGAAATAAGAAAGACATATATGCATGCCTTCTTTTTTTTGATGTCTGAATTGAATTGCTTTATATGTATAGTGTGCCCCAAAAATTAACCTATTGCAACCTCGAAAACGATGAGAAATAGAAAAACAGTTGGACATATACGGGACTGTCCAAAATGTTCTATTTACGAAAAATTTTGAAATTTGTAAAAACGTTATTAAAGCAACTCATTACGTAAAATGAGTCTACACAATGAGGTTTAAGGCGTAATGTTTCGATTTTCTGGAACTATCAGCAACTTTATTTTTTTTATAGCTGCCGTACTGGATTCTGATTGTTTTGGAAGGACCGGCTTTTATTTTTTTCAACGACCTAGTTTTTGATCGGGATTTTTGAATTTATCAAATTCAACAAACTTCTTAGAAGCCTACGACATCGGTAGGAATATTTGTCTGATGTATTATTTTATTTCTCTGGATTTTGAAATAACATGTCGATTCTATTTTTTTGTGATATTTATTTTTCCGATTTTTATTCTTTTTGTAAGTAATTTTATTTTCAAAAATGTCGTTTTGGTCTCCTGTCGATTTCAAGCTAGGAGTCATAAACTTTGTGCCTCGTTTGAATATCAAATATCGGTAGCTTTTGCATATTTGGACAAGTACTTATAAGAGACAATCAAACTCTGCCTGTGTTCTGTTATTTTTCTTATAATATTTCAACTAATTTTATTTTCAATTTTTTCAGTGTACGTTTCATTTCAGAAGTGTATAGTTTTTTTTGCCTTTAAAATTACCGTTAGAATTATTGCACTGAAATATAAGATACGTTTTGCCTACAAGGTATTTTTTATCCCTTTTGTGATTCTTTTCGTATTTTAGATACAAAAAGTTCTTCAAAAATTTATTTGAAGGTGTTTTTAAATCATTTACTGGACACCAACTCATCAGCCCAAGTTTATTTAAAAATGGGTCCATTATGCTTTTTGAAAGCACTCTTTGAAAAATACGGTGCTTTCTTTCTTGGGTATCATACCATTAATGCACATGGTTTGTGCATGATGATCAGAGAGGACACAATTTAGTACAGAATTTCTAAGATCAGAATATAAATTACAAAATACATTTTTAGTCAATATATATTGTATATATATTGTCACAAATGTTTTTTTTCGTGACACCACGCTTTGCAGGAATATAGCTTAGACTCGGGATCGATCTACGTCAGGTGAGAAGAGAAGATAAAGAAAGCACTTCAGTTAAAAACAATAACAACGCCTATTATTGGTCAAAGACTTAATGATAAAATATTAACAGAGTCTATTGGTCAGAAACGTAATATGATTATATTATACCACGAATATGCCGCTACACTTTTAACTACTTGACAGACTCTACTTAAAAACATATCTTTCTTAGAACTTTGACAAATTTATCATAGATTCGACTTTTACTACTGCGGTTATGAAACCCCCAGACTTCCCGACCATGTGATCGAGCCAAGCCTAGGTTTGGGTTAGGAGAAGAGGATTAGAACCTCAGGCGCCCATGTGAACAGCCCAGGAGCTGGTTTTAGACGAGACAAAAGCCTGTCGAACTGAAGGCTCGGCAGCGTATTTATATTATACAAAGTGCTGATCATTGCATGCTTAAGGTTCATAATCGCTTCCGTTGACTGCTCGCGTTGTTTATAGTTTGCCTTTAATATTTATATAATAATTTCCAAGTTTAAGTTCAAACTTAGGACAGCGTGATATTTTTTTAGTTGCTTATACATTTTAGTAGTTCACACGTTCCCCCGCCATCTAAACCTTGGTCTCCAACGCTAGCACGGCCTCTATTGCTCTAAAAAGAAAGACCTCAATTCGAGAAAACCTGTCGCATATTACAACATAACATTATAGCTATACAATACAAAATGCCATCAGTGGTTTTGTTACTTTCTGGATCCAGGCTGGACTCCCTCTAGCCTCCACTGTAGTCTATGTCCTAGCAATGTTTGACATGCCTTAAAACCTTTTTGGAGGTATAACACGTGAGAGTCTGCTGGAGAGACTAGTATGGACATACATTGGTGCTTGGTATACATGCAACAAAAAGAAACATATTTTTATAAATTGTCTTGGAAATATTACAAGTATAATTCTAGATTTTTAAAATACAAAGAACAAGCAGTATGTAGAACTCCACAACAGTTATCTGTATTATTCATAAGACGGTCCTGTTTCCTAGTATTTTACATATATCAATATTCAAATTTTTATATATATTTTTGATTGGCTAATAGGCGCCTATTAGTCAATCAACGTTTTATCGATTTTTTATCAACTACTGATATTTGTATCGCAATGATATTTTGCTTGCTTTGAATAATTACTATAGATTCAGCTAACATGGGATGCGTCCACCACATGGTAGTTGCTCTTTGAATTATCACATTTTTATCATAATTTGTCTCAGAAATATTTATAATTCTAATTCCAGATTTACGAGAAACAAAAAAAATTGTTTATAGGACTTATTTCTTTCTATAAAAAAGACGGTCCTGTCTTTATATTGATTAACCATAGTCCCTTAACTCTTATTTCTATGGAAATTTATCAAGTTTTTTTTATGTATAAAGACGGTCCTGTCTATGTGAATAATATTTACTGGCAGCATTTTATGTCTCTAAAATTATAGCAGTTTATTTGACTCAGTTATACTTTTTGCCCTATAAAAAACTTGCTGATTTGGTATAGCAAATTACTCAATTAATTTTACTCGCTGATCTACTTGAACATGCTGACTTTGTTTATTGAAATCAAATATATTTGCAACTAGCCATATCATATACCTTTACGAATCTTATTATTTGTTCATGTTATTGCCTTGCAAAACGATCTGGTTTTACTTTGATGATTTAATATTAATAATGATATTCAAATTACATTCCGATTATTATACTATAAACTGGATGTAAATCAAGTTAATAAAAGAAAACTATACGTTACCCTTTAGCTGTTCCTCTGTGTGGCTTTGTGGATGATTGATGGCGACCGTATTATGACATCTTTGTTTGCAGATTCCTTGGTGGCTGTCGTTTGGCTGGCGGATTGTTCCCTGGTAGTTTGCGTTGTTTTGCGGGCTGCTTGTTTACACGAAGCCTGGCAGTTGGTGTTCCTAGCGTGTCATGATGCTTGCTGTCATTTTCGGTTTTGCGAAGCCGTCTGTCGTGGTGGGCTCCTTGATCCTTCAATCTTCATTTCTTCAATACTTAAGGCTTAAGGTGGATGGTGGGGGGGTGTGGCAAAATGGCGTCGACTTGTTTTTTTTCTTCTTGGTGGCTACTTGCATTCTATGGAAGCTACAGCGAAAGTGTCCATCTTTGAAAGTATCGATTTGCCGGTTTTGCCCATCTCTACTTGAGGGGGTATTTGGAGAGCACTCCGGTCACCGGTCATAGTGCTTTTTCTCTTTCCTTTCATTGGTACCCTTATCAAGTCGTCGACCTTGGACACTTGGAACTTTGGTGCTTGTTTCGTAAAAATGGTGTCATGGCCGTCGGCGTGATTTCTTTGTAAGGTGGCGTTTGGCGATGCTGTACCATCTAGATCAAAAAATTGTATTAAAATTTCTTGAGTGTATAAAATGGCGAAGAATTGTCTTTGATTGTGCACATTTTGGTCGGCTTGTGTTCCTGTCGAATGCAGTTTTGCAATGTGACCGGGAATTTGCCTATGATATATGAATTTAGGCAGGTACTACCAAAGATAGCCGTTGTATTTCTTATAACCATTATCTGCGGAATATTATTTATTGAGAATGAATGCTAGAGCATAGAAAACTCTAATCAAAGGATGTTTGGTGCATGTGTTTGAATTTCTTGGAAAAATTTTGCGTGGTTTCTTTCCTGGCTGTGAGGTTAGAGTAAGGTCAGAGGGGTGTGGTGGATATTTATTTAAAAGCTTATGCATTTTAGTAGTTCACAATATATTTACGCAACCCTTAAAAAGTACATATTATTTATTTTGTGATATGGACAGGAAAATTAACATTGTACAGTGTGTTTCATAAATAAATGTGGAGAAAGAAACACGCACGTGAAACAGAACCTACAACATATCTATCGATTGCTTAAGCAGATTCTTCCAAACTCTTAACAATCTTATATGCGGCCAAGCACTAATATATGGTTCAACTTTGGTGGTTTAAAATTTCTGCCGAAGTGACAGTAAGAAAGTACTTGATAATTTGCCCCAATCATGGTTTCACCTCACCACTTTTAGTGCGGCCAAAACTTTCGTCATTGCTGTTAAAAAATAATAAAAAAATATTTCATAACTTAATTGACTATGACTTACCGTTTATATTGCCTCTGCCGTACCCTAACTCTGTCAAATTCAAAGGGGATTCAAATTGAATTTTTATGCACCGCAACTTTAGATTTTTTGGGAGCCAGATTGAATTTGACTGTTTTGAAAGGCCGTTTTTAAATTTTTTCAACGACATTGTAGTTAGATCAATATTAAAGTAGGGAAAAACTTTTTCTCCTTAAATATGGCCATATTTTCAAAATAAAACACCGCCACGCAAGCAGATCAAAACGCTATGTTTGAAAATAAATTTATTTACATTGCTTAACTTATTTTTCCATTGATAAATATTGAAGGGATATGATCAAATAAAATTTAATTAACGCATCTAAAACCTAAATCCAAAATATTGTTTTTCTGCATTGGCCGTCTAGGTCTCATGACCTAACCTCTCTAGATTGTCATCAATGGGAGCACCTTAAAAACGAAGTCTATAAGTTCGACCCTTCTGAAAAGAGAAAAGTGCTTGAGCAAGAAACAAAAGACTTGGTAACTGCACTTTATCGTAACACACTAAACCGTGTTACCAGAATTATTGTTAATTTAGATTTTCGATTGTTATTAATCATATTAGAGGAACCTAGCAAGGAGAAAAAAAATTATTTTCAACTTTTCCACTTTCATAATTATTATTATCGCCCATTTTTATCATTTTACGCAACTTCACGTTTTTGCATCCTCCATTTACTAAACTTAATTAGCATCATATTGGTAATTTTTTCAGTGTCCTAGTTTTTTGATCGGGATTTTTGAAGTTATAAAATTCAACAAACTTCTTATAAGCTCGATAAATATTGCGAATTTTGTTGCTCTCTCAGGAATATTTTGAAATTATTTCTCTGCTGTATTATTTCATTTCTCTGGCTTTTGATATAGCATGTTGATTCTATTTTTTTATGATATTTGTTTTTCCGATTCTCTTTATTTTGTTAGTAAACTTATTTTCAAAAATGCAATTTTGCATTTTGATCTCCAGTTTTGATCTCCTCTCCACATTAGCATAAAGGAATGTTGAAAAAAAAAGATGCATATAATACGATTTTGAAGTCTTAAAATCTTTAAGTGTTAGGTTCCGGACAAGGTCGATTTCAAGCTGGTAGGGGTTTTAAACATCGCTAGCCTTCGTTCCTTGTCTGAGTACTAACTTGGTAGTTTTTGTACATGTAGACAAGTACTTATTAGAGGCATTCAAACTCTGTCTGGGTCCTGCAACTTTTCCCATAATATTCCAACTTATTTTATTTTTAGATTTTTCAGTGTATGTTGATTTCAGATTTGCTTAACTTTCTTTATTATTCCCCTTCAAATTTTACCATATCTTATATAATTATTGTTTATTATTTCATCACTTAATTCTCTCATATTTTCTTCAAAAATTAATTTGGAGGGTTTTTCCAACTCAGCAGCCCAAGTTTGCCCCCATTTGCCCCATTTTGCTCTTTGAAAACACGCTTTGGAAAATACCACATTTTCTTTCTTCGGTATCATACCTTTAATGCACATGTTTTGTGCACGGTGATCAGTCAAGAGCGGAAAAATGCAAGCGAAAAACCCCAATATATGCGCATATAAATGCATAAAATTTTCAGAATATATGCATCGAAATGAACAAAAAATGCAAATATTCATTTTTATTATATGAAACATTATGAACATTAATACTATTTTAAATAAAGGCAGAACAATTTCTTTATAATTAAACCCGTTCTTCAGAAATCCTATAATTTTTCACCTATACCACACAGACTTATTTAAATTAATATAAATGAAACAAAAAAAATTCGTAATAAAAGTTTTTTATTCATAGATACACACATTGATACTTACATAGCAAATTACAAGACATAAAATCTAAAACATAAAAATCTTACATTGACAAAATATTATTTGCGATTATAAAAAAAATTAATAATACAATTATTAATAATTCAACAATACCATTGATACATTCAGATAATAGCAACTTGCACAACATACAATTCGTAAATTAACAAACTATTCTTTGCAGTTATAAAAACAATTTATAACTAAATGTTTTTCAAAATTTTCCAAAAGAAAATTGTGTCTTTTATTTGTAAATATATGTTTAAGAATGGAAAAACTTCGCTCAACATCTACAGAAGTTATCGGACAGTATTTTAGTTTTGGAATTAAGTGTGTTCCTAATTTATACAAATCCAGTTCTCTTTTGAAAATAGTGAAATTGCCTATAAAAACTTCTGAAATATTTTTTTAGGATTTTGAAGCCTGTGTTATTTTCAATTACTGACATAAATGTTTTTATAACCGCAGCCCCAACAGTACCTGAAACTTTTTTGAAATGTACCTCAAATTGATTTATTAAAGCCACTGAATCTGTCAAAGAAACAGAGGTAGCCTCCAATTTCGTGAGTGCTATAGGTACAAAAGAATAATTTGTTTTTATAAATATTAAATTTTCTTTCACTGTTGGGTTAGAAAAAGGAGATTTTGCATTTATTAGAGCGGCAGAAAACGAGTCGTTTAGATCTTCGATAACTTTTTTAACTAATTCAAAGTTCTCGGCATAAAATATAGCAGCGGCTAACCAAGTTCCCAGCGAGTTATTACTAGTTGTGGTGGTAATTGAGTATTTGGACAATTTTCCTTATAAAATTGAACACGCGAAGGTGCTTTTAGAAATACTTTTTTTTACTTGATTAATTAAATCATTTACCAATGGAAACTGGTCTCTTATACTTTCTGCCACTCTATTGATACCATGAGCCAAACAAGTAACATGAAATAGGTTAGAATAAAATATTTTTAAATTTTGTGCTGCCTTAATCATATAGTGCAGCATCCGATACAAGGAGTATGAATTTTTCTGACGGAACACTGTCGGGCAAATAAAAGTTGGTTAATGTTTCTTGAACAAATCTGGTTACACTTAAATTGTTGGTTTTTTTACCAATTGTTTGGATGCAATTAAATAGGATCTACCATAATCATTGGTTTCCCCTAAGACTCCAATCAATGCGTGTGCAAAATATCTCCCACATGAGTCAGTTGTTTCATCAACCACAAGATAAAAATAATTTTCGCCCACTTTTTTTTAATGTCATTTACAGTTTGTTTGTAAATGACATCAACACTACCTTTACGTCCAGTTGACTCGTCCGGTATGTTAAATTTACAATATTTTGTCAAAAATGAACGTAAATTGGGGCTGCTCAATTTTTTAAGTGGTATATTGGCTCCAATGAATGCCTTACATAAGTCCTCATTGAACTGGGCTTGTTCGCTGTTTTTTGGTTTTTCTTCAAGACAATGTTGTATTGTTTGCTTGGAGGGTTCCCCTCGTTGCAATTTTCGCACGTTGAGCTGGTGTGAATTTTAAAAAATCTTTCCTACTTCTACCAAATAAAATATTTGAGTAGAAAACTTTTGTAAATACATTAAAATTATTAACATTAACTACCAATAATGTGCTTAAATACGTAATTTATAAAAGCCAAAATTTCCTATTATACCAAAAAACATATCTTTCTTTATTTACTATAGTCTGGAAAAAAAATAAATGTGAAAATATGGTTTATACTCACAATTTTCGAACAAGCTGTACAAAACAAATTGGTGCCATCCCAAGTGAACTCCCGATAGCTCTTTATCCACGACATATGGAAGTTAGTTTTCGACATTTTAACAAACACTGGACAGGCAGACACAGACACAATTCACTTTACAAAACGAGGTACACAAGAACGTTTCAAGTAGACGATATCAAAGATATTAAAAATTGCCACCTCTTTGAACTATCGGATTCTGTTTGCAATATTAATTGCTTTGCTGGGAATACCCTATAGTGTGGGTTTATCCTGGGTAGTTCTATGAAGTAGTAAAGTACCTCAGTCTAAAACTAATAAACACGTGCCGTGCAATAAACAAGCAATGGAAAAGGGACGGACAGGATCTTTATTTGGCCATAAAATGCAATAAATGTTCTGTTATTGGAAAAAATGCATGTTTTTGTACAAAACAGACAAAACATGCAAAAAATGCAAAACAATGCATTGTGCATTTTCTCCGCTCTTTACTTGTGTAGTGAAACATGTCGAATGTCAATTAGTTAATTCGAGTTTCAATTATAGTGGAATTTTAAGTAAAGTTGTGTTTTACTTGTTTATATCTTATATATATGGAGTTCCACCAAGTATCGGCAAATTCAATTAAATTATTAAAAGAAGCTTCTATAAGTTTCCTTGCCATCTGGTATTTCAAGTTAATGTTGAAGTGCGCGATTAGTACTCAAAATATATGGTTCTTTGATATGTGTAAAAACAAAAAAGTGTTTTCTAAATGCATGAAATTGAAAACTAACAACAACAGTGAATCAGCAAAGAGAGGATCGTACGCAGGTTTGAAGAAATGGCTACAAGAAGAGATGAAAAGTCAATATAGAGAATGAGGTATTTTCAAAATCTACCAAAAAGTTATTAACACAGAACCGTTACATAAATTACATCATATTGAATTCACAACTTTAGATTGTAATATTAGGGAAATAATAATTCAGAAAAAAAATTAACACAAAAAAAGAAAATAAATCATCTAATTCAGAATTCTCAACCTTTTAATACTAAATCGGCTGAACAAAAATTTTCTGACCACAAGTTTTTAAATAGATTTACAAATTTAAGTTCTACTGATTTTCATGATAAAGAAATTGAATTAATAATTAAAGGTTTTAAACATAACCATAGTCCTATCAATTTATCTTCTAGAAACTATGAAATATTAGTTGTAGAGACAGAATTAGCGATTAACAGTATTTCCCCGTCTTTAACTAATATCAAATACGATGCATCAAAAATTATTAAAAAAGAATTTTTAAAATCATCTCATTTTCAACCAGAGTAACAAACAATAAAATCAATAATAGACAGGTCTATTCAAGAAAATATCATTTCTACTACAGCAGATAAAGGCAATACGGTAGTAGCTATTTCTCAAAAAGATTACATTCAAAAAACATTAGACTTCTTAAATCCTACCAAATATAAAATATTAGATAAAGACCCTACTGATATGTTTCTTAAAAACGTAAAACTTGTAATACAACATTGTAAAAGTTTATTTAATGATGGGGACATTAACAGAATCACGTTAATGAACCCACAATCTCCTAAACTCTATTCTCTTATTAAATTACATACGAACGCTTACACTATTAGACCAGTGGTATCCTTTTTCTCAGCACCTTCTTACAAATTATCTAAAAAACTCATTGAAATTCTCAATACGCACACTAAATTTTCAGCAAGATATCAAATTAAAAACTCATATGAATTGTTTAATAAAATAAAAAACATAAAACTACCAACTAATGCCAAATTAATTTCATTTGATGTCACTAATCTATTCCCTAGTGTACCAATTCATGATAAAATTAAACTAGTTGAAAAACTTCTTTCCGTAAATAATACCAACATAATTATAAAACAAGAAAATTCTAGAAATATTGAAGAATTATTTTGAATTTGATGGAACTGTTTATTCTAGTAATGAAGGACTAATTATGGGTAATCCCCTTAGTCCATTACTAGCCGAAATATTTATGGACTCACTAGAAAACTTAATAAGTGAACACTCTAATTTTAAACAATTTCTTTACTGGTACAGATACGTCGACGATGTCTTAACTTGCTTTACAGGCACTGACAGGCAATTAAATCAATTAATTGATTTTATAAATAACATACACCCGAATATAAAATTTACTATAGAGAAAGAAGCTGACAAATCCATAAATTTTCTCGATTTAACTATATCTCGGGAAAACAACCTACATGTCTTTTCTATTTTTCATAAACCAACTCATACAGACACAGTTATACACAATTCCTCATGTCATTCCATTCAGCATAAGTTAGTGGCATTCCACAGTATGTTACACAGATTAATTACAGTTCCATTAAATAATAATAATTTTGAGAAAGAGCTAAATATCATTAAACAAATTGAGGTCAACAATGGATACACCTCTCCAATAATAGATAAACTTTTAAACAAAAAACTATATAAAAAAGCATTAAATCTTGTTTTTCCAATGACTGAAGATACCACAAAAAAGTTTGCTCTCATTACCTATATAGGTCAAATTAGCAAGTATATAGCAAAGTTTCTAAAACAATCATTTAACATCAATGTCGCCTTTAAAACTAATAACTCAATAGGAAACTATATAAAAAACAATAAAACTAAAACAGAAAAATCAAATAAATCAGGAGTATATAAACTATCATGTATTGACTGCCCTCAAAATTTACATTGGCCAATCAGGTAGAAGTTTTTCTAAAAGGATAAAAGAACATTTTAGAAGTTTCTTTAATCATAAGACAAATTCTCATTATTCAAATCACTTACTAGAATATAATCATAATTTCGATCATAATTGCCAAATTTTGCACACTGAGAATAAAGGTATTAGATTAAATCTGTTGGAGTCCCTTGAAATTAATAAATTTAAAAACACAGATGTTTTGCTCAATTGTCAATTAGACCTAAATAGGTCACACTTGTTAAATTAAAACCCCCTTTTTTGTTAAACCATTTATTATATCTATATAACTCTTATTTACCGAACCTAATTTTATTGCTTGCATAAAAATAAAGAAAAACCAAGTCTGTAGAACCGATAGGGCGACAACAACATTTTGTAATACTGCCATTCATTCTTGATAAAGCTACTGTGTAGTGAAACATGTCGAATGATTAGTTAATTCGAGTTTCAATTCTAGTGGAATTTTAAGTAAAATTGTGTTTTACTTGTTTATATCTTACAATATATATTTTATATATATTTACAGAAACCTTAAAAAGTACATATTATTTATTATATGATATGGGCACGAAAATTAACATTGTACAGTGTGTTTCGTAAATAAACACAAACATTTTAGAGAAAGAAACACGCACGTGAAACACAATTTTTTCCAGACCATTTACCATCCTAAATGAGGCTAAGATATATTAGAACAAATATATGGTTCAACTTCGGTGGTGTTAAAATTTCTGCCGATTTGACAGCAAGAAAGTACTTTTAAACTGGTGGGTTACTCCAATCATGGTTTTACCTCACCACATTTAGTGCGGCCAAAACTTTGGTCACTGCTTTCAAAAAATAATAAAAACATTTTTCATAATTTTATTGACTATGACGTACCGTTTATAATGCTTCAGCCGTACATCAATTCTGTGAAAATCAAAGGGGATACAAATTGAATTTTTGCGCACCGCAAAAGTGTTAATAAGAACATTTTGACATATATGTCGAAGCAATACAATAATGAAATAGATACACGTGATTTAAGGGTTTTATAACCTATGCAATATTTTTTACATTTACTTTAAAAGGACAGGAATTATGACGCTCCATATATAATCTACGCATTCGTGCGCTAATTCTAATAATACCAAGGCGGGCATAAAAATAAATCTGCCGTTACTCAACGCAGAGAAACTGCACGAACACGGAATGACAATTACAGCTTAGAGCACCATACAGCTTTCGCAGATCTTTTTAAACCGGATCCATGAATTTGTAGATAATCTCCTTCCGCTTTGTGTCATACAAAAGTCTCAAGATTAATAAGGACTTTTTTCAACGCAGTATCTGCCGATGGCAAGTGTTAGTCGGAGCGACACAACAATGGGATGAATAAACGCGCCCCGCGAGTTTAAAGATCTGGCGCATTCGTCTTTGCCGAGCGGCACAAAAACCGTTGGCGCACGTCAAACGTTCATTCATCATGCGAGAGCGTTTCGGCGCCGGGACTGGGAATTTTATTTAAATTGATCATTGAAAAACATAAAAGGTGTCGTTGAGAAATGGATTCATCGGACGTATTAGCGGGCGACAGTCGGGCACCTTCCATATTTTCTGGTCGGTTTGTTTTTTTGCGGAACGCCCCGGGCATAGGCGCCGAATCTTTTAAGGCCTAATGGATTTCGGTGGCTCGGAGATATTTCTGCAAGAAAGTCTTTTTCTTCACTATAATGTAAATAAATCACTTTTAACGTAATATATTTTCCAATGAAGCGATCAACATATATTATCCTATGAACTTAATATCCCATTATAGCAATAACGCGCGTTGTATCTCGTGGAGTACCGTGTAACGCTCAGTTCCCAAAACGATATAAACTTAATTTACACAAATCTACAAATTCACAATAATCTCCAAGTTCACAAATTCTCCAAGCTCACAATCGGTGGTACAGCCTTTAGTGCAGGAACAATGGCGGCTCCAGCTTTTAGACAGTGGAGAAGGGTCGTGGTGAGTTATAATGTCTGAGCGCCACGCGGTTAACTTATCGCCATGCACTGATGTTGGATCTTCAGTGAGATTCGACCAATAACCACGAATTGCTCCCCTCCCCGCTCTAACGTATTGAGAAAACTCGGAACGGGAATCAAATAAAAATACCACCACAATTAAACAAAAATAACAAGAATATATTTCGTATTGGTGACTATACTTTTGAATTATATAAGGAAAAATAATTGCTACAAGAAGAATTTCTTGTATATGTAGCTGTGACAATTAATATATATGTTAAAGATGGAATATTAAAAGTAACGGTTTAGAAATTAAGCAGTACGTTATGTTTATGTTATGTCTACGGCGCCCTATAAATACAAAGACGTGATCACGTGTCGTTTACATGCACTTGATTGGTGCTATCAACCTATGCGGTACAAAAATATGATAACTTCTTCTACTTCGAAACTCTAAATAACTCTAATCAAAAAGCGAGAAGTTAACGTGCTAGTTCAAATGTACTAGAGATTCATGTATGTAAAATATTCATTAATGTAAGTAAAATATCCACCTATTAATTACTATCCGTACCAAAGATAAACCTACATGAATACGCATCGTTATGCTATACTTATATACGAACAGTTCCAAAAATATTTATATCATACAACGCTGGAAAGTATAAAACACGCAATCAAGCCTATGCTGAAAAGAAGTAAAACACGCGATCCAGACTACGCTGAAATTAATTAATAATACGCCAATACTACCCGGATTAGCTGGATAATCCAGTATACCTATGCTAACCATTGAGAATAATCCGTTTCTCCCAAATAACTCGAAGGTAGCTATATTGCAGCCAAGCAACCCCCTTTAATCACTTCGATTATTAAATAAATTCACCCGAAACTTTAATTTAAGTAGCTCTAAATCACCAATAAAATAAAACACAATAATAAAATAAAATAAAATAAAATAAAAGTCCCAAAATACACTAGATAATATCCTAAATTAAGACTTATCTGATACGTTATCAAGCCAACAGTGAGTTCATCCAGGATCCAGGTGTTCGTCGAATCACTGGAGCATCAAGGTCGAAAGGACGCTCTCCGTAAGCGTTGAGGCTTGGATCAGACAGCGAGTCACGCAGTTAACTTGATGGTTACTCCGAAACCACGTGTAGTTCGGAGGAGTTTCAGTATGCAGTCTGGAAACCCAGGAAGGAAACCGGAACGTAAAAGGACAATGGAAGGCCCATGAAAAGCAAAAAAAAAATCCAAGAATAAAATCCAAAAATCCAGGAATAAGAAGTCCAAAGATAGAATCCAAAAATAGAAACCCCTGAAACAAATAGGGCAAATTAGAACGGTAATCAAGCCAAAATATGAAGGTAAACAGGCACGGAACCTCAAAAATTAACAGATCAAAACAATATCTGTATCAAAATTACTCAAACAACATACCTTTAGATGTTAAACGGGGTTCAAGCGTGTGGCGGCTCTCGAAAGTCAAATCCCCAAACGTGGGTGCAGGTGGTAGAATCTACAAATCTTCCTTCATCTACAATCATCCATCAGACGAGAAATAATCGACGGCCACAATCCTGCTCAAGGGGTTCGTTGAATAATCCCCTAACTAGGGCACTGTATATTTCACACCAAATATCAGTATCTCAACGAAAATTCCCAATTTCGAGAGCTAGGCACTGAAACCTACTGGTTCCTTCAAGATCACATAAAGACTAAATTGGCTTGCACTGAGAATGACGAGGTTAGCAGAATCATCATCGCGCCGACTCAACATGCTATGTTGCCAGCAGCGTCCCTATTTGCGGCAGAGTACTAGAAAGTTATGATGTCATACTACCGGATTCGCCAAATCAAGCGGGAACACATAACCTACGCGTTATGCGGCAGTCCAAAATTACAGTCAACACACGCCACTAATAGCATTATGCCAAATAAGGCAAAAACTTGGCAACCGTGTCGACCGTGAAGACCACGCGCTTGTCCAGAAAGCTGTCACTTATACCGCCAAAATTATCCCCACAGACTGACTATATGAAACATAGAACAATTTCCTTGGCGTAGGGTAGAATCTACTCCGAGCTGAAATAGTATCGAACTTTAATAATGGATAATCAGTGAAATACTGCGTCAATATGCAAGCCTAGAGTGCTAAACATTGATGCCATCCAATATATTCAGCAAATTCAAGCGTATGATAGCTAAATCCTACCGTAAAAGCAACGCGAATTAGAGGGGTTCTCGAGTCGATATCGACGGACGAATCCGATGCGACTTCCACCGATCGTCTATGAGTCTATGGTGCAAATCCGAAGGGACATGACATACTTCTAACAAACGTCAATGTTTCATTCCCAAAATGGAAATATTCGGTAATCAGTTAAGCAAAACAATATATTATCAAGTATAAATCAACGAAAAAATTACCACAGAATGACCAACAAATGTACAACAAGTAAGTTCTAATTTCAGTGCTAGATAACCCTAAATAATCTCACAATACAACCGCACTACATTCGAACTAATCTGTAAACAATCTTCTAGACACAACCCTCCAAGAAAGGCTGAAATGCATTCCAGATGCCCAAAATACTTCGAATCAGCAATTAAAAGCCATAATTAGGTGAAACCAGAGGGTGGACGTCAAGCTGCATCACAGAATCGAACCAATGAAAATAAGCCAAATGATTAGAAGAAGGGTTTCTTTCCCCATTTAGAAAGGCAGTATAATAAGACAAAACCCAGGGGAAAATACCAATATACAACGAAGCTTTGTGGTTCCAGCTGAAACGATATATCGTGTGTGTAAAGTTAACCATTCACAAGAAGGCCTGTGCATTTGATACTTAATTAGACATCAATATGAAATATTTGCTTTAAAATACGATGATATTGCGGGGTATCTCACTTACGTGTAAAGATAGAGAGTGGCGGTTTTCGCAATACTATGCTACTTTTTCGCGAAAAGAACGATGGAATAAACAAAATTTTCATAGCCCGCTTCGTTTCTGAGATACAGGGCGAAATTGAAAATAATGCATTTTGGAACCCCTCCCGTATCTCCGTTAT
This sequence comes from Pissodes strobi, assembly GCA_016904865.1. Classification (NCBI taxonomy): domain Eukaryota; kingdom Metazoa; phylum Arthropoda; class Insecta; order Coleoptera; family Curculionidae; genus Pissodes; species Pissodes strobi. The sequence continues at coordinate 32,407 of MU188317.1, forward strand.
CCTTTAACATATCGCAAAGCTAAAAACTTGCTCTTATATATATAGTATTGCGAAAACCGCAACTTTCTATCTCTACTCGTAAGTGAGATACCCCGTAATATCATCGAAAATTCGACACCCTGTACAGTAAAGTTGAATCTCATTTAAACTCGCACTTAAGTGCGGATGACTGACTTTTTTTCTATATAATTGTTTTTGCTCCGATAGCAAGGCCGCACTCGTGGTGCTGAAGTCGTTCGCACGCGCTCCTTGTTGGTGAGAAAGTGTAGGAGTTGGCTGATTGAACTTGCAAAGCATTAAAAGGTTACTCCGAGACACTCGGGTATATCGGGAAACGAGGCATTCCGACGCCTTAGCCAGAGAGGGTCCCGCACGTAGATACTTAGGGTCTGATCCCTGTGTGGGGATCACTCAAAGTGTTCGCGAAAGCGCTTTGGTGGCCTGGACGGAAGGTCGGGCAGAAAAGGTATGGCGGATAGCTCCGGGGATGAGACAGACGAGGCTCATGATACATGGGCCCGCGAAGAGTGACCAGAGGGTTGTTGGGCCTGCCTAGGAAGGAGTGCAGGGCCCTGGTAGGATTCAACACAAGGCACCAGATGCTTAGGAATGCACCGCCTTTGCGTGGGCCAGACTCAAACTCTTTGGTGCGACGCCGATCGAACCACATTCAGTGCGTCATGTTAATCTGAAAGAAATGCGGGCTTTCTTAAGGAAGACCGTCATCTTGAAGGTTCTCTATTACGGGCTGGGGGCACAATAGGCCCAGTTGGTGGCCGAAATGCAAGGCCCACTAGGGACCACCCCTTCTGATACAGATACTGATATAATTGTAAGACCCCTATCGAAATTATCATCATTGACAAAGCACTATTGATCTTAAGTCTAAGTAATTATTCCAAAACTTAAAAAATACTTAAAATATCATTAAAATTGCATTAAAAATATATAGGACGCATGAACAAACAACATTGCATTAACACTTAACTAAAATTAAATGATACCAATCACAATAGACTGACTCACTCAAATGAAACAGACAACTGTGGAAAGGCTAGTGTTTAGGTAACCAAATTACCACTAAACAAATAAAATATGCCCCACGTCAAACTATACAGAAAGTGTACAAAAGTATACTTATAGATAAAATAAGACATTACAAGTTACAATATCACTTGTTACAATAATGCCTGGATAGTATGAATATGTACACGACAAAACGCCATTCAAAAGCATTGACTGATGATGAAGATTATATTTCAAAGTAGATTTTCGCGTAGATCGAGTACAGAACTAACAGATGAACATTTTCTGAAAAAATAAAAAAATATACAAAATGAAAAAAAAATATATGAATTTTTTTTATGAAAATCGAAAAAATATATAATATATAATCCATATCTTTACTATTTATTAATTTATCTCTTTAACTGGTCTGCAAAAGCATAAGTCCTTTCTCTAAAGCTCATATAGTTCACATTACTTATTTTATTTAACTATTTTTCACTTACACAAAAACATTTTCCAATTATTTACAGAGTTCCCTTTAATTATATATGAAACTCGATATACTTTAAGGCGATTTAAAATTAGTGTCCATTTGCCACTATAACTCTTTTATGAGAAACGATATAAAAATTCGGGTCAGATTTTCTGGATATTTACAAAATTCCCTTTAATTCGATATAAAACTTGATATATTTTGAAGCGATTTTAAGTTAGCGCCTTTTTGCCTCTTTAATTCTTTTATAATAAACGATACGAAAAATCTGCACTAAATCCCCTGTAATTTGATATAAAACTCGATATATTTTGAGTGATTTTATGTTAGTGCCCTTTTGCCACTATGCGTAGTAGGCCAGAATTGGTTTTTCTCGAAAACTACAAGAGAGATGTGCGCACATAACGGAAAAAGTGCCTTCGGCATCCCGGCTGATAACGATCTCTATAAAATATATATATTTAACAAAAACGTTTAACAAAAAATCATACGAATGTAAAGATGATGGGTAAATAGTTTTTAAACTTGGTATACCTAAGGCCTTGAAAACTAATTCGAAATTATTTTTAGTTAAATATGTAAGCATTTAATATAGATAGGGCATAAGATATATGGTCTTTTCCTTCTCAAAGCAGTATTTATCGAGCTAAAAAAATAAATCGATTCTTTGACAACTTGAGATATTTTGAAATTATTTTATATGATTGAATCCTAGTTGATATAATTCATTTATGGGACTTACCGATTGCAAAAAACTTAAAACCACAAAGCATATAATAACACATAGTCCAAATTAGCAGCAGATTTCCCTTTAATTTGATGTAAAACTCGATATATTGAAACAACTCAGTTGAATGGTTTTCACATTGGCCCCTACCCATATTATCTGTATTCATTTACATATTTTGATAAAACTGTGAAGTAGGATTATTAATTCTATTAGCTATAGACAGGAAGTCATTGCGGTTGATAACATTTATTTATAGATTGTTACATCCTGTCGACTCGCCAGCCTGGAGCCTTACGGCAACATGTGTAGATAAGAGATTTTATACGAGGGCTATTATATTTATTAAAATTATATTGCAATCGATTTACATTATTTAAATTATAATAGCCCAAGTCGGCTATTAGATCGTTGCTTTCAAAATTGATTCAAGTTTGATGATGTTATCTGAACCAGAGATTTTGTCTTACGTCATTCGAAACTTTGGTCAAGTCTCCTTAGCTGTAACATCGTGGCCGAGAATTTATGGTGCCCCCCACTAGCACCGGTCTCCACGGGGACGGAAAACCTACGAACGTGTGGACGCGGAAATCGGCGCGGTGACGCACCTAGCCGCATCACAGCTCTTGAGCGGATTGTCATTTGTCAGCTGTCATCTATCGTCCGTCAATTGTTATCTGTCATATGCCCCGCCCTTAAATATGCGATAGCCAACATCGGCGTTGTTTGCCACTGCACACCTCTACCGCGCCTCACCACATCACAGCTCAGGCGCGGCCTGTCATTTGTCAGCTGTCAAGCTGTGGGCGTTTTTTGCTATTGCGCACCTCCACCACGGCGCGGCGGCGGTTTCAGAACAAATCATTAGTATCTACTGTTGTCCCTTTTATGCTAGATAACTGGAGATGGTTATAGTAGCCTCCATATCACTTCTTCTATCACGGCGCTTGTATTAAAATTGATTTCGAAGTGACATCTATGAAATGACTATCTGGAAGAGAATTTAATTTTTATGCATAATAAGTGGACTACTTTCAAGAATTTGGGCAGTTGTAGTTAATGATATATGTTTTATTATTTTATTTGAATCAAATAATCTACTACTTGATATTTAAAAATGAAATCTTATTCTTGACTTTTAAGACGTATAATTGAATTGAAATAATATGGAGGTACGAATGAGTGACCTTGGGTTTATATAATTTATTCTAACCCTCCTCATCGTTAGTATAGTGTTCCCTATTGTCAAAACGCGGGCTTTGATGACACACCGAACATTTGTCATCATGAGAAGCCGGTAAGTATCTAAACTATAAAAACATTTTAATTTATTTGCAGATAGATTATCTGGAATACTATCTGCACCAATGTTATACATACGTATGACTTATTTGAATTAATAAATCCACTAGATGATATTCAAAGTTTAAATTTTAGTTATGACTTCAAAGTCATATGATTAAATTAAATTGGTTTAAATAATTTATTTTAGCTCTTTTTCTATATAATCGATAGTATTTCCTATTGTCACAACGCGAACTTCAGTACGTTTCATATCAATTTTAAATCGCTCACTTCGAGTTCGCTCCCCGCAAAAGGAACATCTATTTCATTTAATTTTAGGGGATTGGCTTCAGGTTAATGGTGGGTGTCAAAAATTGTAATAAAATTTGTGAACGTGCCGGACCAACATCGCGGGTAGCGATATATCTGTCTATCTATATTCTATATACATTCTGTAAAGCTGCAAATCACAAATTCCAAAACGTTAAAAATCACAAATTATATAGTTCGCTTCGCCGTATCACACATTTTATAAAATTTTTGTAACACGTTTACCAGTTTACTCTCCAAGGAAAGAAGTTCCACTTCAAAAACGTTATCAAAATAAGTATTTTATTTAAACATCCTGTATTATGTCGCCATTATACGGGATATTTATGACCATGAGAAGCCGGTCAGCAACTAAACACTAAAATCACTTTAGAAGGATTATACAGGATTTCTCTCTGCACAAATATTTCAATCTAGCTCAATTAAAAAAATAGGAAGTATCACATCAGCACATGGCCAAAGGCCACAAAAAGCATTGACTGATGATGAAGATCAGATTGCGAGATGCGGATTTTTCTCTTCTAAGCTAGATAACGAGATATTTATGATAGTTCTCATTAGGATTATTCTATGAGGACGTGCGCCTTAATATCGATGCGGCTCTTTTCCTCAGAAAAACTTATTACAATTATTAATGAGTAGCGGTAATTAAATTTGGCTACAATCCCTCAATAGAGTTTCGGCTAATTTGCTCTTGCAATAACAGTTCAAACCAGTTTAATTTCCGTTATCTATAAGCATGTAGAATGGAAATTGGCTTCTGTTAAATTTTCAATTTTTCATCTACATGAGTTTCCAACCTTACAGGCGGCCTGCTCGGCTTTTTCCCGTTCTGCCAATTTCCTGTACTAAAAATAGAATTTTTCCATTTTGACTTTATATTTCGGATAGGTGTATTAACGAAATATCAGGGAATAATAACGTTTAAATGATTGGATTGAAAATTTGTTTTATTCAGTATATTATGGTAATTATTCACTGTAATCATTTTATGGATTATTATTTAAATAAGGTTTAAATAATTTAACTTTTAAATAAAATAATTTCTTAAAAAACGCAATGTTTGTTCTGCAATAATTATATATCATTTGTGGTTTCTCAAAAAAATTATGATTTATTGGAGAAACTGAACATTTTTTTTTTAAGCCAATCAGATCAATAGCTTGTTCTTTCTAAAACTCTAATTTGAATGCCAAATATTGTTCGGTTGAATGCATGGTAGCTTAGTCGTAATAGACAGCCAGCTTCTCAGGAGAGGTGATTTATAGAATTTCTGTATTGTGGCCATGTATTAAAAATTTGGATCGGGTACATGACTATTTATATGCAAGAAAACTAATACTGCAACTACTGGTTTTTACATATAATGGTCTTACAAATCGCTCGAGAAGCACTAACCCTTACAATCTAAATCTGCCTCGCAGGAAAAGAAAAATGCATTTAAAAGTAGTAATATTAGTCGCAGCAGCGATTAGTCATAATCTAATTGTCCTAAGCCCCAGACCGAATATGAGGTATGGCGAGGTTCAACTTTCCATGTTTCCATCGCTCGCATTTCCACCGTAACAAACGGACAGCCCGCGTTCCCCAGAGAATCATTCTGTCAATTTCCTGTATTTAAAGTGGGATTTCGATTTTGTTCTCGTGTTACGTATATGCGAACACGATTAATGTAGAATCACTTTATATTGTGAACTACTGAAACTATTAAATAAATATCATCCTGTCCTAAGTTTGAACTTGAATTTGGAAAATATCATGTAAAGATTTAATATAAATTATAACCAACGCCAGCAGTCAACGGGAGCGATTATGAGCCTTAAACGTGCAACGATCAGCACATTTTATTATATAAAAACTCTAGCGAACCATCAGTTCGGCTAAAATCAGCTCCTGGGCTGTCCACGTCGAGGCTTTAAGGTTCTAACCTATCATTTTCTCGTCACCCTAACTTGAGCTTGGGTTGATCACATGCTCGTGAAGTTCGGGGGTTATCTATCCACAATAGTAAAAGTCGAAAAACAAAATTGTGATGGAATATTCTTGGTGATCTCTGTACACTGGTTCACTACCTTGAGGTTTTTCCTTGCTTCCAGGATGCTGACGCTGGATATAACTGAAGCCCTGGTATCTCTTGTGTGACGTCACTGGACAATGTCCTGGTTATGTGGCCGGGTATGGAGTCAGGGGCATCAAGACATGAAGAAAAAAGCAGGACAGGACAGTTGAAGAGTTTATCAGAAATCTCGACTGTTCTATCACAATTTGGCGGGGAACGTCAGTTGGTTTAGTATACGTTTTTGAGAGAGAAATAAATTAACAAAGGAATACTTTATTAGGCTGGAAACTGATAAAACCCTCTGAAAAAATTCATTATTTTAAAATTAATTACTATATCCCTTCGCCAATTTGTGCAGAACTTCTGTTCAAAATTTATTTTTGAGGGTTTTTCTAAGAAAAATGAGAACTCAATCGATGGACAACTATATTGAAAGGTAATTAAATAGAAATCGGGTAATAAATCAAAGCTATTTTAATTGGTCTCGAAATCGAAGTGAGACTAAGATATTTTAATTAATTTAGAAATCAATATGTGACAAAGATAAATTCAGTACAAAAATACAAACTGAAATATTGGAGGAAAGTTAAATCAAATACTTGTAGATTTAAGAATAATCAATTTAGATCATCTCTAACAATACCAGACAACAGAAAAAATAGATAGAGAATCCGATTATTAACTTTCTAATTTTGCCTTTCAAGCTGCAACCTAAGTACATCCTATAGACAACACATTTGGTGCTGTTAGTTGCTTTGCTTAACTAAAATTAGAAATTTAATAACCGACACCCTCTTGTAGGAATGAGACTCTTTTTCCTTCTTAGCGAAGCCACTAGGTCAAACTAGAGGTAATTCTAGCAGTCTTATGGAAAAACTATACACGAATTATGCAAGGTACAAAGGGTTATTTTAGGGTAGAAGCACAGCTAATGCCTTAAACATCAATTTATCAAATATAATTTTATTATTCAAGAGATAATACGATTACTATAAAATAAAGTTGACGACAATTGCACGTACAAAGTACTTCGTCTTAATTTAAACAGAAAATTTCATGCAACGCTACAGGCAAATTGTAAGCTTAGTTTAATTATTCTTCCACATACAATATATATAGATAAAAAGATAAAGCCAAAATGAAGATAAAATAATAACAAAAAAGAACTGTTTCTTCTCAACACACCTCCCGCTGTCAAGATCAAAGGCAATCTCGTATCTTTTTTAATTCCCAGATCAAAGTGGATCTTCTTCTTCAAAAATATGCACTTACGCACATATCACATAGTTTCACTATTTGCCACGAAGGAGCAATTCAAATCGTACAAACATGCATATTGAAATTAATAAGTTCTTCTACTGCTGTGTTGGTATAAAAATTATCATAATCATAATATTTGTTTTCCATAAAAAATGCAAGCATGCAATAGATTCTACCTAAAAAGTTTATAGGAATCAATTTTACCCGTGTAGGAGGTTATCAGATACCTGGGATACGAAGGGTGTCCAAAAAGTACAAAACTTTAATTATTTAGCGCAGAAACGAAGATGACTTTGTGAGATCTTAAGCTTCTCAAAGGTAGAGTATTACTGCAAGCTAAAAATATTGAATTAATCATCAAGATCGTTCATCAGCAGTTTAGCCTCATAAAAATACATATTAGAAAACTAATGACAATGCTATATTATAAATTATGACCAGGACTACGTGCAGAAAACTATAACAATAATAAACTTGGGGTGCGTTCCTAAAGTGAGATAACACTAAACATGTGATCATACACGTTGAGGTAACCCGCCTATTTAAAATATTATTTCATTAGATCTTATACATTCAGTTTTGAGACACCCTACATACATGTAAAGAAAGAAAAAGAGAAAAACAAGTCATAAATTGAGGTCGGGTTTTGCGAGGTTTTTGGAGGAGATACGAAAGCGTATCGCTCGAGAACGGGGAGAGATAGTCAAAAGTAGGCGCATTGTACGGTTTATTTTGATGAATTGTTTTGCTTCTGTGCTTTAACATGTCATTACAGGTCAGTAAAATTTATAATATTGGTATTAATATAATTTTCTTTCTTTTCGTGCTAGGATTTAAATTTTAGTATAACTGAGAGTGTACGCAAGGGCGTTGATGAATCTACTAACCATTTCCCACCCTGACGGGAGAATATCCTAGTTATAAATGTAATGATCATTCTAGAGATATTTGCCCAATTTGCAACTAAATAGCTGGGTAGCCTCCGTAATCCAGGACCTCAGTACCTTCCATCGGTGTCTGGCTAACTAACAACAACCCTTCCGTTTTAAATGTATTGTTACAAGTGTGGAACTACGAATTGTGGCACGGGAGACAGTAATTTAATTAATTATCATTCTAATAGAGGTTATACAACATAATTCGGTTTAGGAATTTAGATCGAGGGTTTCTCTGCCGTACTCTTTCCTCTAAATTCCAGGCTGAGGGTTGCACGTTTTTCTCTATTAATTTGGCACGTTTTCTTTAATTAATTAGGCGTATTAGGAATATGTGGTTTAATTTACATGACACACCGTTCCCTTAAATTTCCCTAATTTTGTTACCGTCGAGCGCATTATGAGTAAGTAAAATTGTGCAAGATATAATAATAACACAACGTAGGTATTGGTTTTCGTTTTAATCTAATTTGACGATGATTGGCAAAAAAAGACAAAGCACAACTTATCTCATTCAACTATGTTGAACTGACCCAAGACCCATCATAAGATGCATTAGTTTCTCTAATGGGATTTGGCAATGATAATAATTTATTACAGGAAAAAATACCCATGTTATTTCCTGCAAAAAGATTACACCGTCTTGTTAGCTGGAAGTTAAGGAACGTACAATATCCAAAGAAGATAAACTTAGACGTGTAAAAGCGGCCATATCAACTTCCAAAATCGCTGAACTTCAGCGATGGCGTATAACTTTCCGTTAAAACTTTCAATTAAAATTCACTGTTTGTCTTTTAATACTAAAAGCTAAATTTCAACAGTTCAAAGCCAGCCTTCATTAAAACTAAAATACAAACTTGGGTAGTTTAATGAAACTCAATCGACGACTGCAATAAGTTTCTCGATTTTAACGTCGCGATTAAATAAATACATTTTCGGTAACAAAAGACACCATTTTCTTGTTAACGAACTGTTAATTATCTACGTATATCGCTAATATCACATTGAGCCAAAACTTTCCTTTGAATAAATATTTTGCAAACTATCTAGATTGGATATAAGGGAAAGTTAGAGCAATAATTTCAAATAAAATCAACGAGTGTTAATGTTATTCATTAAATAATAATATTAATAATAATATAACACAAATAAATTTTCTTTTTCACAAAGTAGATACATAATATTTAACCTTGTACATAAACATACAAATCTGCAGAAAGTAGGAGCGGTACGCTATCTGATAATCTGATAAAAGTTTATAAATTTTAATTTATATGTATTTAGAAACAAAAGATTCTATATTTTGTGGTATAATTTATTGAGTGTTAACACCTTTGGATAATTAATTATAAATTCATTTATTTGATTTGTTGTCAATAAGTTTAGTGGACTTCCAGTTGCAGCATTTATTCGTTTTAATTAATTATTTTGCATTCGGTTATTAATACATAACATGTATTAGCCTTTAAAGAACTGCGGTGGCCGTAAGTGACTGTTCTGATTGTCCCTTCTCTTATGATGTCCTCCAGCACTTTGTGACTGTATTTATTTTAATGGATAATCTATTGGCTCGCTTAGATTTCATCAAACAGCTAAAATAAGATATTGTGTTATTAATTTAACTTTGCTTTTTCATATTATAATAATTATGTTTACTTGCAGTTCAGTATTTAAGCACTTAGTTAGTAACCTACCTTCGATCCTCGTTAGATCGGTCAAATTCATATATTACTTTCGGTTTGAATATTTCACTTCTAATCTCAGGCTGATATAGCTTTGACTTGTTAGGGTCACTGATTTGCTTTGAGATACTGCTGCTGCTTTGTTATTTACCTTTTAATTCGAGAATAATTGTTAGTTATTACATTTTCCTTTTTCTTAAATAGTAAAAAACTGGTACCTGTTGCTTATTTTCTTCTAAGACATGTTGATCTCTGCATAAATTGTTCATTGTCGTTTCTTTTCATAATGCTCTATGGATTTAGGACGTATCCCTCACATATTTCCCTGTGGTTTTCCCTTATTTTCCTCCCAACCCTCAATGTTTGTTTTCCTTTCTTATGTTTTAGTGGATTTTGAGGTTATTTTGTAGTTCCACCTTCTTACCGACACTAATTGTGGACTTTGAAATATGGGATTTCTACTTTATATTTGTCTCTTCAAATAGCATGATAAAAGTTTTGTAATATTCGACCGGTAGCCTTGAATATTAGTAATGGGCTCTTTTCACTTTATTGTTGCTCTCGATTGGGATTTTTACAGATTTATTACTTTGTTTAGTAATATTTCCTATTATTTATTGAACAATTTAATTTTAGCTCGTTCGTTATTGCTTCCGGAGTCGTTTTACAACACTTAGTTCTCATTTATTGTCTCCTCGTATCTATTATTTCTTCATTTCGATTATTACTCTTGACACTACCATTTTTTCAAAACTGACGTTTTTTATCTAAATTCCTTGGAAGTTGCAAAGGCAAATTGATTGAAACCGATGATCTCGTTCTTCTAGAAATAGCTACTGGAATGTGAGGAAGGGCTTTGCTGAAATGTACTTGTAGGTGACTCAACCTTTTAGTATTTTCTGTTATATCACCCTTCTGGGAATCTTGAGGTTGTCCCTAATTTGTGTTTGACACAAATTTATCGGGATATTAATACCACACAAGGTAAGATTTTTCTGGAATTATTTTTTTACTGCCTACTAGCACATGGTCGCCATGACGCTTAAGGTTATTTTCCATTATTTCCAGAGGCTTTCCGAGCTCACCTTATAAAACCGAGGCAGTTGATCCTACAGACAACCCTCCAACTCAATATTGCCAAAGTTCTTTTTGTCTAATTTAATGATTTAATTGCTTTTATCTGTGTTATAATTTTTACATCGACCACCAGTTGCATTGCATTCCATAGGATATTATAACTCTTTCCTTTTATCATATCTGAACTTTTGTTGATGTAACTTTAGTTATGATCATATGGGGCAGTTTATATAATTTAGGGGTGGTTCATACCTATTTATTTTTATATTCAAGTTATTTGCACCTTTTGTATTTCTTTTATTTGCCGATGGTTATTCAAAATCCATTACTAATGTTTGGGGTAATTTGTTGTATAAAAAAATATATATGCAAGAGGGGCTATAATTTCTTCATTGAAGTAAGGTGCTTAGTCTAATTATTATTGGGTTATTACAGGGTTTTACTACAGGGGCCAGAAGCCATTACAAGGTTTCACGACCGGGTTATCATGACCGGGTTTCACTACCGGATCCCAATACACAGTTTTACCTTCGGACTCACTCTCATCTTTTTGGGTAGAGGACTCTCATTCTCGAGTAGGCGACTTTCACCTTTACTGCTAGGCTTACAGCCGTTTTAGCAGCAGACCTTCTAATTTAAGGTGGTATCATTCATATTATTTTTTGTAACGGGCTACGATTACATACGATGACCTATAAGCAAATTAATTTTTCTGGATGAAATGGCGAAGGTTCAAAATAAAAAAATTGACATAGGACGACTATAGATCGGCATATTTGTGGAGGGAAAATAATCATCATATTATTTATTAAAATAGACTACAAAAATTATATAAACATCACAATAGTACTAGTATTGGAAAAGCATGGAACCCAATCCATTAAACTGGGTATTCTAAAGCAAATATTTCATATTTATGTCTATATATATAAATATCAACTGCAAATGCCTTCATATGAACGGATGAACTTTACACACGGTATATCGTTACAGCTGAAACCACAAAACTTAGTTCTATATTGGTGATTGCTCCTTGGTTTTATCTTATTCTGCTGCCCTTCTAAATGGAGAAGTAGGAACCTTTTGTCTAATCCTTTGGCTTGTTTTCATTCTCTCAGTTTGATAGCATACCTTCGACTTCGACAATTATGGTTCTTAATTGCTGATTCGAGGTAGTTTGGGAATCTAGAATGTAAATTCGCCTTTCTGGAGTGTATTTCAGCCCTTCCTTGAATAGTGTGTCTAAAAGAGAACAATAGTTATAGATTGGTTACAGTTTGGCAGGTTATATTATTGTGAGGTTATTTAGGGATATCTAGCACTGAAATTATAACTTAATTTTTGAACACTTGATGGACATTCTGTGGGAATTTTTTCGTTGATTTATACTTGATAATCTATTGTTTTACTTAGGTCATTTATCTGACTATTTTCATTTTGAGAATTGTACAATGACGTTTGTTAGAAGTATGACATGTCACTTCGGATTCAGGCAATAGACTCATAGATGATCGGTAGAAGCCGCATCGGATCGGTCAATCGATATCGACTCGAGAACTCTAATTCGCTTTGCTTTTACTGTAGGATTTAGCTATCATACGCTGGAATTTGCTGATTATATTGGATGGTATCAATGTTTAGCACTCTACGCTTGTATATTGACGTAGTATTCCACTCATTATCCGTTATTAAAGTTCGATAATATTTCAGCTCGGAGTAGATAATACCCTAAGACCAGGAAAGTGTTCTATGTTTCACATAGTCTGTGGGTGCAATTTTGGCGGTATAAATGACAGCTTTCTGGACAAGCGCGTGGTCTTCACGGTCGACACGGTTGCCAAGTTAATGCCTTATTTGGCATAATGCTATTAGTGGCGTGTATTAACTGTTATTTTGGACTGCCGCATAACGCGTGGGTTATGTATTCCCGCTAAGCATTTGAAAAGTAAGTTCTAAATGATTCAAATCATTTCGATAGTGAGTTACTTTATTACTTTATCGCTTTGATTTGGCGAATCCGGTAGTATGACATAACTTTCTAGTACTTTGTCACAAATAGGGACGCTGTTGGCAACATAGCATGCTGGGCCGGCGCGATGTTGATTTTGCTAGCCTCGTCATTTTCGGAGCAAGCCAATTTAGTCTTTATGTGATATTGAAGGAATCAGTAGGTTCCAGTGCGCGGCTCTCGAAATTGGGAATTTTCGTTGAGATGCTGATATTTAGTGTGAAATATACAGTGCCCTAGTTAGGGGATTATTCAACGAAGCCCTTGAGCAGGATTGTGGTCGTCGATGGTTTCTCGTCTGATGGATGATTGTAGATGAAGGAAGATTTGTAGATTCGATCACCTGCACCCATGTTTGGGGATTTGACTTTCGAGAGCTGCCACACGCTTGAACCCCGTTTAATATCTAAAAATATGTTGTTTGAGTAATTTTGATACAGATATTGTTTGGATCTGGTATTTGTTGAGGGTCCGTACCTGTTTCCTTCATATTTTGGGCTTGATGACTGTTCTAATTTGCCCTATTTGTTTCAGGTGTTTTCTTGGACTTTTTTTTTTGGATCTGTCTAGATTTTTGGATTTTATCTTTGGACCTTTGGGTTTTCCTTTTACGATCCGGTTTCCGTCCTGGGTTTTCAGACTGCATACTGAGACTTCTCCGAACTACACGTGGTTTCGGAGTAACCATCAAGTTAATTGCGTGACTCGCTGTCTGATCCAAGCCTCAACGCTTACGGAGTGTGTCTTCTCGATCTTGACGCTCCAGTGATTCGACGAACACCTGGATCCTGGATGAACTCAGTTAGCTGGCAGAACTGGTGGCGCTCATGAACTCCACACCAGGAGCCGGGATATTGCTTACACGACCCTACGGTGGTAGGTTCGTCTTAATTTATAAGAAAATCGTGTTGCAGCTAACAAAATGTTACTGATAATTAGCTTTTCTCTACTAGTTGAATCAAATTTCCAGTTTTTCACATTTCGCGAAAAAAATTTCAGAATGGCAGACCCTCAAAAATGGCGACTAGATAGAAAAGAGCGGTTTTTCCCATTCAATAGAGCAGATGTTTCTATAAATTCTGATATTATCAAGTTGAGTTCAAAATTGTAGAAAACCGTACTAATTTAATGAAAATCATATTTCGAAAATTAACCATTTCTACAGAAAATGGTGATCATTTTTGAATTTAGCAGGTGAAAAAGTATGAGTATTGGATCAGAAAATTAAAAAACTCGATTTGTCGTTATAAAATTTTCGTTACCTTCCTGTCAAAAGTCGGAAAATTTCTGGATTTCCAGTTTTTCTCAAACATTTCGCGAAAAAGATATGATGCAACCTAATCTATAACTCAACATTATATCGAGAAAAATGCAGCAAAATAAAATAAAAAATTAACATATATAACGATCAGGAAATAACTATGTTAAGCTTCACCTTTCAATTTACTATTTAAAGTTGAACTATTTTATATTCGCCACTCTGTCAAGAACAACTTAAAAAAGAAATTAAGTAGAGCTTATATTTCTAAATAGGACACGCATAGGAATCGTATTATCATAGTACATAGTATAGTAATATATATCGGCAAATTAATTTCGGGTAAAATCCAGCAATTTACCTTGCAGCAGCAGATATAAAAACAGTGACAATGTACGCGCAAATGGAATTAGACAACACAAAGCCTGATAAAACGGTGCCAGATACTCACACTCATTATCACGTTGAATAATTTAGAAATCGTAAGCATTGTTTTCATAGTAAAAAATAAAAACGTCATTTAAAAGCCGACCTAAACTTACAATTTATAAATTTGTCGGAAATTGAAACTTGAAGGCCCTTCAATTCGTTTAAATTAAAGCCGCAAAGTTTCTTTCCAATCTCAATTTATTGCCATTTAGGTTGCTCTCTCCTAAATGTATAAATATTTCTCTAGTAGCTCAACTTCATAGAGGAAAAGTTGAGGCAATTTAAAGTTGACCAAAGTCGGGCGCGGCAATATAAATTACTTAATTTGTATTTTGAGAAACAAAGTTGCGACGACTCTGCAATTGAAACTTAACTTGAATAGGTAGAGTCGGAGATATTGTGGTGTAGAGATCAAAAGGAGTTTTAACGACTGCAGGCGCAATTTCAGTCAAAGTAAATCGTATTTATTTTTCGATTTAGCCCGGTGACACTTATTACGAGGTTTTATCAGTAAGATATAGGTAAATGTTGCCCTAAAACCTTGTTCTCAATCGGGCAGCTGCTTATTTAGAAATCAAAATCGTCAAGACCGCCAGTAGTATGGGAATGCCTCGAAGAACTTCAAATGAATGCTTTTTTATTAATGAAGTTAACGGAATCGTTTGTAGAACTATATTTTTCAAGTGATACTTCAGTAGCTTCTTAATAGACCGTCTCCGAGCAAGCCTCATTTCACATGAGAAAATGTAATGAAAAATTAAACTCAAGGCTCATTTGAAGAAGTTCTAAGTTTGGACAATGAGATAGCACTCACAAAATGGTATGACCATAAGCCAGTGACAATGATTTCGGATTTTGCAAGATTTAGTGAGGTTAACAGCTTTGCAGGAGATGGGAAGAACCCAGGAGATAATTATATAAATTATTGTTGAGCCCAATTGACTTCTCAATAATTATTTATGGGACTTTCATCCGAAGTAGTAAAATAAATTTCTGAATGTTTACCTATGCAATTGATGCGCAAATATTAGTTGGTTGGAGCATACAGAAAGATGTAGAAGATCCTTAGAAGCATCAATTGATGAATGCCGCCCAGATCAACTGATTCCCGTTTAATAGGTTCTTGTTTCACAGAACTTATGTCTTCTTCTGGCATCTAAGTTAAGCTAGGAATAAATCTTCTTTAACAAAGATGCTCGATACTGATGTAAAACTCGTTTAGAAATTGTGTGATTAGGTGTTAGTTGTTGAGCAAGTTTGCCCCGTAATTCTTGTATCGTCTGGTAAATTATATATTATATCAAAAAACTCCCTTTAGAAAACTGCGATTATCCTACTGACTGCGCCAGTCGCGACGACTAAACTACTTTTTAACCTATTTTTTTTAGTTCGGCTTAGTTTGGGTTTGCTCCTGGCTTTGCACTTTCTGTTGTCAACCACCACATAATGCCATTGCTGAATATACACATTCCTAGAAGAAATATGGACGGGCAAAACTGACGGCGTATGCTCCTACAAATCACATAGTATAGAGCTTGTCAAACGAATAATTAAAATGGTTCTTTACTAATAATATATTTTATGGGGAATTTAAACTTGTTTCTAAAAATCCTGCCCCCGAAATAGCGGCGTTTCGGTTTTTTCGCCATACACAATTTAATCGTGCTCAACGAACTGAGCGCTTGCATCTCCCCAAACAAATCGTGATTTCGTCCCAGACTGCATGTTAAAAGTTTATGCTCTCTTGGCCACAATTTCTCGTGGTATTACGGTCCAACGGCGGTCCTTAGAGATTGGGAAACTTCTGATTAAAAACGCTGCTGATTCGATTTACCCATTTTTGCCAACCAAACTCAAAATGCGTTAAGTTTGTGGTTTAATAGGAGGAATTTCAGCTTATCGTAGACAAATGCCCGAGTTAAGTTGTTGTGAGTAGATATGCAAGCGGAATACGAGCTTAAATTTAGCGGCTTTTGCAGCCCTAGAAGATAATATAAGGTGTGATACAGACCAGTCTAAAGCTGTATAGAGACCTGTCAAAATCTGTATACAGACATGTCTAAAGCTGTATAAAGCTTTATACAGACTTCCCTAAACCGGTATACACTTTTATGCAACTTCAGACTGATGAAGATCCCAAACTTGGAATCCTTGCCGAAGCCTAAAAGGTTAATCCACTGGCGACGCAAGGTTAACCAAAAAATGGGAGTCCGTCGTTATGTCGTGCTTTCTTGATTTTCACTTGCATACTTGGTATTGCAGACACGGAAGGGCACTTTCTATGTGCTTTTTCCACGTAATATCAAGTTACATAGAGGAACACAACATCTCGTTTGCCTCGAGCCAGGTGCGATTTCTACGAACATCTTACCGCTGCGTCCCGTCAAGTACGGTTCATAAGCCGCAGACCAAGCAATTTCCATCATCTCTGTCATATGGCTGCATCGACCTGCCGAGATCCATAGAGATCGAAACGCGTCGTCGATTTTGCCGACAGAGATGGTGGAAATTGCTTATGGTTCACACACTTTGGCTTTCCATAATTTTGGAGACCTTAGTAGTGAATTGAACTCGCATCTGGTAAATAATGTCCGCTAAAGCCACGAACTTTCTTTGTCGTATTTTTACAATGTGACGGACGTGAATTTCACTGATTGATGT